>JALRMF010000035.1:0-240835 GCA_026120015.1 Dendrostoma leiphaemia | reverse complement strand
TATTATATAATATGCCTTACGTTTTAATAATATTTTAATAATAATAATAATATAGCTACGTCTAATTAGCTTAGCCTATAATCTTAACTATTACTAAAAGCCTAAAACTACACTATTATCTCATTTATATAATATAATTAAAAGCATTTGCTTACAAACTACACTAAAGCAAAGCTTACTATAGCAAGCCTCTTTATTGCCTATGCTAACAAAAGCAAATAAAAAAAAATAAAAAGATAACAGGGTATGCCTTTTATCTTATTAAAACCCCTACCTTATAATATTTTGCTTTTCTTAGTATAACTAAAAAGCAATAATATTAGCTTATGTTTAATTTAGACTAGTTAACAAAAGCTAACAATTAAACGCCAGCTGCCTAAGCTACTTATATTGCCGCATAATAGCGTCTCTTTAGTATAAGATTTATAATTGCCGCTATAAAAAGGAGCACTATATTAATATAATCCTATAAAGCTTTCGCCGCCGCTATACTTAAACGCTATATTGCTTTAAGCTATTAAATATAGCGTTATACTAAAAAAACTTAACCTTAGTAGATAGGCTTATAAAGAGACTAGCATCTTTAATATAGGCTGCAATAGTAAATCGTTTCTCTTTATGCTCTTTTAAGCCTTTAACGCCCTTAGCTTTTATATCCTTTTATATAGCTTAAACTAAAATTATAATAGCATTTAATAAGCCTAGTGTAAGATAATGCGTTAAAAGGTTGACTACTAGGTTATATTTGCATATATAAACGTAGCTAATCTAAATGCTTAGATTATTTAGTATATATAAGCAATATTCCCTTAGAGCATTTTAACTATTACCTACGTTAACGTTATAAGCAACCTTGTTTTAGTTGTAAATTTTAAGAGCCTTTGCTATATTTACAACCATTAGCAAAAAGACTTGCTGCTAACATTTGCTAGCTGCATTTTTTTTAATATAAATAGCTTATATAATATAGTAGCAAACCTTTACTTTTATACAAAGATGCTATAAACTAAGAGCAAAATTAAGGACGCTATATATACTTTATAAGAGATAGTGCTTTGGGCAGCTTTGTAAAAGATAGCTATATAGGCTAATAATTACTATAGCAGCGCTAGCAGCAGCATAATTATTAAGCTTATAACTTAAGCGCTTGCAGAGTTTATAAAGATAGTTACCTTTACAAAGCCTGTGGTTATAGCAGTCAATATATATACTAGCATTAATGCATAGAGATAAGTAATTGCACTATGCTTAGCGCTATTAGACTTATTTCCTTAAGCTATATAGACTATACGCTAGCTGTTTAAAAACGCTTATAATTATCTTATTTGGTTAGCTTAACTAAATATACATTAGCGCATAGTTTTTTTTTAAATATGCTTAAACTTTGCTAACGCTATTATTACAAAGGAGTTTTGCGCTATTTTACGAGACTTTTAAAAAGCGTTTAGCTAGGGCGATATTAAGCTTTAAGATATGCTTAGCGCTTAACTTACGCTAAGCTATCTAAGGGCAGGCTTCCCTTAGCTTATTATTATTATAAGCTAAAACTTTAGCATTTATGTTTAGTAGCAATAGTAGACTTATTGAAAATAGTGCTTATATATTCCTTTGCCTGCTAAAGATTTCTATTAGCATTTTGCTATAGTTAACTTTATCATTTTACGTTATTAAAATGTTTTTTTTTAACTAAATAATGTTATTATGCTTTGCCGTCTAAGTAAAAGGTAATATGGCTTTCTTAAGTGCTGCTTTGTTCTATGCCTTAAGGCAAGCTATAAATAGGCAATAAGGCTAGCGCTTATAATGGGCTTTACGTTGCTATAGCCATTAAGCTCTACTTTTAAAAATAGCTATTTAAAAAAAGCTAATAAAGGATAGCTATAGCTATATAATAAATACTTTACCATTTTTTTGCTTTAATATACCACTGTAGATTACCTGTTTATTATTATTTATAATATTTATTATTTATTAGATCTTTTTCTCTAGGTTGCTAATATGCATTATTAATCTACTTTACTTTAGCTAATATACTAGCGCTGCTGCAGATTATTAGGCTATTATTGCTAATAAAATAAACTTTATATAAAATATAGATTAAGATTTAAACGATAGAGTAGATAAGGATAAGGATAAGGATTGGGAGGCTGATTTTGGAAAATAGCACTAATAGACGATAGCTTGCAAAATAAGAGATTTGGCTAGTTTTAATAACATTAAAGATTGCTATGCTAGTTTATATAGAAAGTAAAAAGGCAAAGAAAAGCTATAGCTATTAAAAATATACTTTATTACTCTTTGCTTTTAGATGCTATTAGGCAGATTAAGAGTTTATATAATTATAAGCTACTTAGGTATTAGGATATAATATGCATCTTTGCCTTTAGCTTTATACATAGCATAATAATCAATACACTTTCTACTCTGCCAGCAGCCCTAAGGGTAACTATTATTTTCTAGTCTTTTTGCTCTTATTA
Source organism: Dendrostoma leiphaemia (assembly GCA_026120015.1). Taxonomy (NCBI): domain Eukaryota; kingdom Fungi; phylum Ascomycota; class Sordariomycetes; order Diaporthales; family Erythrogloeaceae; genus Dendrostoma; species Dendrostoma leiphaemia. Next base: position 238,358 of record JALRMF010000035.1, on the reverse strand, counting down.
TTAGCTATATAGCTAGATCTTGTTAATCTTTAACGGCTAAGCTATTATAGCCAATATTTAAAGGCTGCTTTTATCAGCTAAGCTAATTAATCCTTAAAATATTTACATTGATATATTTGTTAAAAAAGGCGTTGGTAATTAAATTGCCTTGGTTACTATTAATGCTAAGATAAGCAAGTTGTATTAAAGTATTATAGTAATTAGAATAATTTACAGAGAGAGCTTTAAAGATAATATCTTATATTTTAATTTATAAACTGCTCTAGAGAGAGTTGATAATATTTAAATAAGCTTTAATAGAGTGGTTTAGCTCTTTTAAGAAATGTATAAGATGGCTAATAGGTATAGTAAATTAATTGCAAAGCTTAAGCTAACTAAGGATTACCTAGACTAGGAAAATTAGATGATTATAGTAATGTGCCCTTTATATATTAAAATTTCTCTATATATAGCTAACTAACTAAAACTCTGTAGATTAATAGGTGTAAAGCTAAGGTTAAACAAAGCTATAAGCATTTATAATAAATAAGATGCGTTTCATTAGATAATGCATTTAATAATACTTTAAAATAGCAGGATTGACTTGTGTATCTTAGGGCGGCGCAGAAAGTTTTAATTAAGGTAGGTAGCAGAGATATAACGCAGAATGAGGTAAAACTCTTTAATAGTCTATATAGTTTTATTTATTCTATAAACTACCCTTATTTATAGTTATTTGTAAAGTATAAAAAGGTATATATTTATTATGCTTATTTTAGTTGCATTAACCTATAACTTACATTTAATAGATTGCCAACAAAGTTACACTGCTTAAGCTATTAGTCCATTTATAAATAAGGGCATTCTACTTAGGATTTTTTCTATAAATAAAGCATTAGGCGCAGTTAAAGGTAGAGTTTATCTAGCTGTTTATTTACTTTTATAAGTCTTATTTATAGGTATTATATAAGTATATATAAAAATTTGGCAAAGAGTTAGAATATGCTGCTAAGGCATATATTAAACTAGAAATTATATTTGTTTTAGGTAGGACTATAAAACAAAGTATATTTCCTAGGGTTTTTAGGATAATAACAATAACTTAGCTAAATTTAACTAAGAAGAGTCTAATACTAAGCGCTTTTATTAGATTATAATATATTAAAAGCTACCCTTTACTCTTTCTTTTACTATTAAATTAAAAACTTTATATATTATAGCAGCAATATAATTTAGCAAAAAAGGAAATGTTTATATTTTTTTTATATTAGGTTGTGTATGATTTTATAGCTTTTTATTAAGGGCTTTTGCAGTATTATAGTCTTTGTTTTTTAAATTATAAGATTAATTTATAAGCAAAGTTAGGCCTTTTCTTTATAGCTAGCAAAAGGGGCACTAGCTTATATAAGGGCTAGTGTGCTAAATGTCTTTTATTATAGATAATTCTCTCTGCAATTTTAGCCTTATATATTTATTAAAGCAAGGCTATAGCTGCAATGGGATTGCGTTGGTAGATTTATATAGGCTATATATAGATTTTAAAATATATTTTGCTAATATATTTTATATAACCCTATAGTGCATAGACTATTAAGTCTCTAGCTTAGAGATTGCTTATTATTTTAAAATATTTATAGCAAAATTAAAGTAGCTAATATAATGGTTGTATATATAAACCTATAATATTAAGGTTTTATATTTAAGTGTAAGATATTAGGTATATGTTTTTTCTTTTTATATATTATACTAACTGCGATAAAAGCAAGCATTCTCAATAAATTGCATTAAGCTAAGCAACGCTCTTTTATAAGCATAGTATTTAAAAGAGAGAAAAGGCTATTATAGGGCTATATACTTAGCAGATAAGATCTTTATAAAACTTAAGATGTAAAAAAAAAGATAATTATTAATAGCTAGCTATAAATAAAGCTGCAAAATATTTTATTTAATAGGAAATATTTTTAAGTAAAACTTTTAAGATCTTAAGCCTCTTTAACAAAGTAATTTATTTATAAGTTTCTAAGCTAGAAACTTATATATAGGATTTTAAGCTTTATTTATTATCTTCTAGGTATTTTTACTTTTTAATAAGTTAATAAGCCTATTAATGTTAATATTTATTTTATCCTTTTCTTTATTCTCCTTATTTTTATTTTTATTATTATTATCTTTAATCTCTCTAAATAACTGCAGCATAAGAAACTTAAGCTTAGGCTTAAGCTTGGTTTTAAACTTCTTTAGCGTTTTATTCTGCTGGGCTTTTTAATCTTTATTATTCTTAATAAAACTAGTAAGGGATTTACTCTTATTTAAGCTGTTATTGCTTTTTATATTAAAGCTAATAATATTGCTTTTAAACTTATTATTAGCGCATAAAGCCGCTGCCTTTTATTATAAAGCTATTTTTTTTTTAAACTTATCTTTAAGTATCTTTAAGAGCGCTTAGAAACAGTAGATGCATATAGCAGCTTTGTTAAGCTTAGGGGAAAAGGGGCGGCACTTATTGCCTTTATTATTATAAATATAAGAGGCATAGTTAATAAAGATAAAGGCGGCGGCAAAGAGCTTAGTTGGCGTAAAAGAGCAGGCAGCAAAAATGCTGTGTTTATAATAACAGTTAATATAAGCATTGCTAAATTAATATTAATTATATATATATATATCTTTAAGCATAATAATATACTTAGCAATAATGCTAGCAGCCTAAGCTAAAACTATCTTTAGCCGCTAATTACAGCGGCTAGCTATGTTAAATAACTAAAACTCTTTATTAGCTTAAAGAGCTAGCATACCGTTAATAGCAGGCAAAGCTATAAAAAAGTTAATATTAGCATTGCCGACAAGTTTGCCTTAGGAAAAAGCTGCGCGCATAGCTGCAAAATATTAAACAGCGTTTTAATAAGTTGCTATTATTATAATTAAGTCAGCTTTTAGCTTTCTTAAGGGTAATAAAAGCGTATATATATATAGAGAAGAAGAAGGGGGCAGGGGCAAAGGCAACGGCGATTGTAAACTAGTTAGTATATTTATATTATAAAAAAATGCTATTATAAAATTTATTGCTGCTAAAGAAGAGAAAGAAATATAAATAGCGTACGTTAACAAAGCTAATATTTATACTTAGGCAGCGCATAGAAAATCCACTAGCTTTTTTAACTATCTTTTATAACTAGCTTTATTAAGCAGCTTTTTTAACTATAATTAATAGGAAAGCATATATATATATGCCTTATAAATAGGTTATATATCTTATTATTTTTATTTTAGCATTTATCTAACTATTTATTAATTTTTAAAATAAATAGTTTATCTTAGGGATAATTAGCCATAGCTGCAATCTCTATAGCCTTTGCTTTTATAAGCATAACCTTTTCTATAAGCAATAGAATAAAAGCAAAGCGTAATAAAAACTTTATATATAACATTAGCCTTTTTCTTAAACTTATTAAATAAGATTTAAACTATAATATATTTATATTATAAATATATAATAAGCATATTAGCATAGATAAATAAACTGCGTTAAACCTTGTAGACATTGCAAGGCTATGCTAGGAACCTAGCGCATTTAGGAATCCGCTGCATTTTAATCTGCGGCAGACCAATTAACTAAAGGCATTATTTTAGCAACTTTAATAAATAGCCTGCTTTATCTTAGTTTACCGCAAACTAATTGCCTAAGGGCACTATTTTAGCAACTTTAATAAATAATCTGCTTTATCTTAGTCTACTGCAGACCAATTGCTTAAGGGCATTATTTTAGCAACTTTAATTATAATAAGCTATATTTATAAAGAAACACCTAGATTTTTGCCTTTTTTTTAGCCTTTTCTTTATATAATAAGGCTGCTAACAAATAAAAAAATTATAGGTTTATTGAGATACTAAAGGGCTTTAATCAAAAATCTACAAATATTATTATAAGCTACTTATTATTTAGACCAAGTTACCCTATTAATATAATATATGCACTATTACCTTTATAAACTCTTTAACACCTTAGCTATTTCTATCTATAAAACCTTTTACTACTTTTTAAGCTGTTTCTTTATATAACTAAGGAGTTTAGCTAGTATAGCCGCATTTATGGGCTTAGGATGAGATTTTAAGCTGCTATTTTTTTTAGCTGTTTTACTACTGTTTTTAGCTGGCTTAAGAGTAGAACTAGCGGCTTTATGCTATTAAAGAGCTGCCTTGCGCTTTTTAACATTATTTTTGCGCTTTTTAAAGTTAGCTTTGCGCTGCTTAGCAGCAGTAAACCTTACAGTAGTAAACTTTGCAATAATAATAATCATAGCAGTAATTACAGCAGTAGACTTAATAGCAGTAGTGGACTTTAGCTTAGGCATAGGCTTAGTAATCTTCTGCTTTATTTAATGCGCTAAATTAGAGCTAAGTTTATCTTTATCTAAGTTTAAATCTAAGTTTAAAGCTTAGTTTAAGTTTATATCTATGTTTTTATCTTTATCCAAGTCCTTATCTCCGCCCAGATCTTTATCTTTATCTAAATTCTTATCTCTGCTTAAATTTTTGCTAAAGGCTGCGCCTAAGCCATAGGCCGTATATAGCTGCTCTTTAAGCCATTGTAACAAATTAACCTTAAAAATAAAAAAAGTATTAATAGCATTGGCGTTAAGACTAGAGTTGTTAGATTTAGTTAAGCTAAGATTACTTTACGCTTTTAACACTAAATGTCGCTAGCCCTTAATAAAGTCGTTTTTAGTTGCGTTTTTTTTTATACATTTATTTATTTTAACTAGCTTGCGCAGGTTAATTTTGCCTATATTGGCCAATTTACTTTTATTGGTTGGCTTAGCTATTATTTATCGCTGCAAAAGGGTTTAGAGCAGAGCTAAGAAATTGTTCTTAATATAATTCTTTGGCTTATATTGGCTTTTATAGGCTGGCTTGTTTTTAGTAGCTAGCTTGCTTTTAGTGGCTAGTGTGCCTATATTAATTATATTAGCTAGCTTAGCCGTCTTTTATTGCTGCAAAAGGGTTTAGAGTAGAGCTAAGAATTTATTTTTAACTTAATCTTTTAGCTTATGTTTAATGCAGGTTTATAGCTTTGATTGATTAGAGAGAGATATTAGATATGTAGTGTTTTTAAACTAATAAGTGATTTTATTGTAACTAGGCAGGCTTTAAATAAAGATTTTAAAGCTATTAATCTTAAAGAGCATAGGGTTTTTAGCAAGGTAATTTAAAATATTAGTATAGATGTTACCTTTAAACTTTTTATTAATAGTAAAGCTAAAGTGCATTTTAGTAATATACAGCATTTGCATAATTGTTTATTGCTTAAATTAAAAAATAAAGCATTAAAATATAATTTATATTATTAGTCTAAGTTTGGTTATATTTATGTTATATAGATATAGTGCTATAATAAGATTTTATTAAATTAGGCTATAAATGCTAGTAAAGGTAATTGTAAGTTGGCAAAGCTAATATTTAACTATAAGCTAATTCTTATTTTTGCTTATAAAGCTGGTTTTGCAAAATGTAGCCAGCAATAGCTTATTTATTGCTAATATTATTATTATGCTAATATTATAGGTACGCAGATAAGATAAGATAATTTAGGCATAAAAAGAGTTATATATAGTAAAGTCCCTAAATTAGACCCTGGCGATAATATTCCAGCTTACTACTTATACATATATTAATCTAGGTATTAAAAGTTGCAATTACTTTAGGTAGAATATATATAGTTAGTCTTTAGTAAGATTAATAGTTTGACTTATAAAGCTAGATACTTCTCTAGCCAACTATGCTAACGCCTTATAGTTTAAGTTTTTAAATTTTAGAGAATAAAGCGATTATATTATAGCCTTACATAACACCACTATTTTGTTTTAAAATATCTTAGATTAAAAATTACAACTAGTTTTGTTTTTGAGTTTTAATATGGGACCTTTATTCTAATATTATATTTCTACTGCCCTTTCTTAACTATTTTTAACTATAGTTTTCTTAGCAATAAATGCGTCTTTATATATAAGATTTATCTTTTTAATTCTCCTAAGGTTAGCATCTCAGCATCTTTTACTAACGCTTATCTACATTAAGCATTTTAATAATACATAAGTTATTATAGCATTTAAATTATTTAAGAAAGATAGGCTTTGCTATACTACTAAAAGCAAGCTTATTAACCTTTGCAAACAGCATAATCTCTCTATTATAAATAATAATAACAATATATTTTTAATGCTTTTTCTATAAGCTTAACTCTACCTTAAAAATACTGTTATCTTTTATAAAAATGCTAACATTTCTTTTATTAATATTAAAGCTAAGCAATAGTTTATAAATCTCCTAAAGCAAAGCAAGAATATTTTTTGCAAATATGCTAAAAAGATTATATCTAAAAAGCTATATTATACGCTTAAAGATATTAATAAAGACGGCGTTTGCAAAGCTATCACTGCTATTATAGTCACTTAAAATAAGGAGAAAAACCCCAGCAAGGCTAAAAGCATAAAAAAAAAGACAACTATTTATAACAACGCTACAAAGGCCTCTAAGTCTAGCGATCATAATATTATAGCTAAGCTTTCTTTTAACAAAAACAACTTTAATTATAGCAGCCTTATAAAGCACTAAAGCTTTTTTTTTACTAAAAACACTAAAGCTACAAAGGTTTTTAAGTTTGCTAGCAATAATGATATTACAGCCAAGCTTTGTTTTTATATAGGTGATTTTAACTTTACTAGCCTTATAAAGCATAGGGGCTCTCTCTTTGCTAAAGCTATAAAAAGCTTTGAGTTCGCTAACAATATTGCAACTAAGTTTTATTTTTACATAGGTAACTCTAACTTTAATAACCTTATAAAGCACTAGGGCTCTCCCTTCGCTAAAAACGCTAAGACTATAAAGGGCTTTAAATCTATTAACTATAACAACGCAGCTAAGTTTATCTTTAGCAAGGGTAGCATAGCTGACTTTGCTTTTAAAAAGAAGGCTAAGGCTAAAGCTAAAGCGCCTAAGGCTAAAGCTAAGGCTTAAACTATAAAGGCAGAGAAAAATAAAAATATAAATATAAATAAAAGCAAAAAAAAGCAGGTTAAGCATAGCTGCAAAAGCATATCTAGCTAAAGTTATTAATCTAATAGTTATTATAACAAAAAGATTAAGAACCTTGCTATTTTTTCTATCGTTAAAAAAGACGCTAATAAATAAGCTTAAGCAGGCTAGCAGTTTACTAAGCTTTTTAGCAAGGGCAAGCTCTTTGACAACGCTGTTATTAACCTAAATAATATCTATAAGCTAATTTACTATGCTAATAGTTTTATGCTAGATTTTATATGCTAAGATTATATTATGCAATTTACTATGGCTTATATAAATATATTTATAATAGAAAACAATAGCGTCCTTTAATTATCTGCTAAGCTAGCTGCTTAAAATGCTTGCAATATTTATATTATTAATAAGCTTTTTAAAGAAAACAAAAAGCTAAAGGACTAGGTAAATTATTGCTAAAAGCAGCTGGAGAAAAAGCAGAATCTTTATGCTATTACTAAGAAAGATATTAACTTTATCCTAAATATTATCTTATTAATAATTAACAAGCTTTGAAAAAAAAGCATATAAAAGTATAAGATTATTAACCTTATAGAAATATACGCTAAGAATATAAAAAAAAAGTAAAGGGTAGTATATTAAGGGTAAAGTAAAGGGTAGATATTATAAAGCAGCTTATTAAAAATAAAAAGTATATATTAAAGTAGCAAAAGCAATTAGGCGCTAGGATTTAAATAAACTAAATATAATAATAATCTTTTACTAATTTTAGGTTTTTAGTTTTAATAATAACCTCTAGTATATTTATTCTTAATATTTGCCATTATATAACTTAAATTTTAACGCTATTAAAGCCTTTTTTAAAAAACCTAAAGCATATATTTAAAAGCATACAGCATATACTTAAGACTAATAACAAGACTTAAAAAACTAGCAATAGTTTTTTATTAATTTTATATATGCCATTAACAGCTATATTACTAATATTAAAGGCTATTTTTAAGCAGCGTAAGTGCTAGGACTAAGTAAGAGATAAGGGTTAAAGAGAGTTATTTATAAGGCTGCCGCCGTCTTTAGCTTTAACAAGACTAATTTGCCGCTGCTATCTTAGGAGTTAATAAAAGTGCCCGCCGTCTCTGTTTTTAGCCTTGGCGAAAAAGGCTTGCCGCTGCTATTTTAAGAGTTAACAAAAATACCTGCCGTTTTCGTCTTTAGCCTTGATAAAAAAAGCTTGCTGCTGCTATCTTAAAAGTTAATAAAAGTGCTCACTATCTTTATCTTTAGCTTTAGCAAAAAAAGCTTGCCGCCGCTATCTTAAGAGTTAATAAAAGTGCTCGCTATTTTTATCTTTAGCTTTAGCGAAAAAAGCTTGCTATTTTAGCAAAAAGGATAATAAAAAATAATAAAAGAGATTAGCAAAAGAAACAATAAAAAAAGCTGCTATTGCTATCTTTAGCTTTAGCGAGCTAGATCGCTACTATTATCTTTAGCCTCGGCAAGCTAGATTATTACTATTATTTTTAGCTTTAGCAAACTAAACTATTATTGCTATCTTAAGGGTTAATAAAAATGTTTGCTGCTATAGTAAGAAGAACGGTAAGAGAGATAATAAAAGAGACGATAAAAAAGATAATAGCGAGAGAGATTGCAAAGGTAGCAGAGGGCCGCTACTTGCTTTTTTCTTTTTAATGTTATTAGCATATAGCAAGTTTTTAGGCTCTCTGCTTATAAAAAGTCTTTAGGCTTTTTGCCTATAAAGAGTTTTTAAGCTCTTTGCCTGCAAAGAGTTAGCAAAAGAGATAATAATCTTTAGCGTTGCTAATAATTAACTTATAGTAATAGTATAAAGGGCGCTGCCTTGCAGAGATTTACCTTTAACGAAGCTTTACCTCTAACAAAGCTTTACCTTTAATAAAGCTTTACTTTTAATAAAACTTTACCTTTAACGAAGCTTTACCTCTAACAAAGCTTTACCTTTAATAAAGCTTTAAAGTAGTTAGCTATTAGTGATAGTTAATAGCTATATAGTATACCATACGTATTATTTTATAAAGAGAAGTGTTGCTATTTATTGTTAGAGAGATTGGCAAAGGAAGGTAAACGCTCTTTTTAGTAGGCGCTGCTCTATAAAGTTATTTTTAAAGGCTATTTTTAGCGTTAATGGCTAAAAGAGGGAGAGGAGATTTAAGAGGCTGGTTTAGGCGGTAGAAGGTTGGCGAGAAAAGGGGCTGCTAGTAATTAAAACAATAATAAAAGGGTGTGCTTTTAAAGGCAGAAATAATTGCAAGAAGGTCAGTTTTTAAGGGCAGGAACAATTGCAACACTAAAGTTATAGATTTTATACTAATATTGTTATTTATTGCTAGTTTAAGCTAAAAATATATATATATTACTAAAAAGTATTGTATATATATTTCTTAGCTAAATCTTTTGTATAATATACTTTGCCCTTTAGGCAATCTACCTTTTTAAACCTCTTCTTTAGACTTTTTTAGCTTTTATTTAACTATGTTTTTTATAGCGGCGATAATAGATTTAAAGCTATTGTAGTTTGTAATAGCTGCGGCGGTAGGCGTATATATATATTGTTTGTTAGATTGTCGTTCTTTTTCCTTAATAGTGGAAGGTTTAATGCTTTTAATAGTAATGCTATTAAGGCTTGCGTTGGCTGCTGAGTTTTATTGATAATAAGAGGAGTAACTAGCGTCTTAGAAGCAGGTGTAAGGGTAGCTGAATTGCTATTATTCTTATCTCTTTTAGCAAAGAAGCGCTTAAGAAATTAACGTATAAGATTAATAATAGCAGGATTAACTTTGTGCGCATTATATTAACCGCTAGGAAAGTTACCAAATTAAATGCTTTTCTTTTTTATCGCTTGCTTTATGCGCTAAATTATAACGGCTTTCTTAAGGCAATGGGCTTTTTAGCAACACAGCCGTTTCCAGAACTTATCTATAAAGCTGTTGATATTAACCCCCTTTAATGTAACTAGATTTAAAGAAATTGTTAATTTATTAGGTTTGCAGCAAAAATTACAATCGCTACTAAGTTAAGGCAATTGCGGCATTTAATGCAGCTAAAGTGGGACTTTACCCCTTTAAAATGCCCTGCTAAAGCTAACTTTACCTATTACTTATAATTTTATAATGCTATATCCTATTAACTTAAAATATTAATTAAATGATATATTTATCTTTTTTAGCCTTTAATTAATATATTTACTCTTTTTTCTATTAAATCTTATTAAGATAATATATCTGTAGCAGAAATTGCAATTGCTACTAAGTTAAGGCTAATGCAGAACCTTAACCTGCTAAGATAACCCCGCTAAAGCTAATTTTACCTATTACCTATAATCTTATAATGCCTCCTACCTTTTATTAATTTAAAATATTAATTAAATGATATATTTATCTTTTTTAGCCCTTAACTAATACGTTTACTTTTTCCCTTATCGAATTTTGTTAAGCTAACGTGCCTGCAGTAAAGGATGTGGTTGCTAGGCATGCCTGGTAGCTAGGGCCGCACCCCCCTTTCCCCTTTACTAAGATGACCCCTCTAAGATGACCCCTCTAAGATAACCCCGCCAAGATAACCTTACTAAAGCCAACTTTACCTACTACCTATAATCTTACAATGCTACCTATCTTTTATCGATTTAAAATATTAATTAGATAATATGTTTATTTTTTTAGCCTTTAACTAATATATTTACTCTTTTCCCCGTTAAATTTTGTTTAGCTGACGTATTTGCAGCAAAGGCTGCGGTTGCCACTAAGTTAGGGCGTGCTAAGTAGCTAGGGCAGCACCTCCTTTACTAAGATAACCCCTCTAAGATAACCCTTTAACCTCTCTAAGATAACCTTGCTAAAGCCAACTTTATTTACCATTTATTACTTATAATCTTATAATGTTATATTTTATTAACTTAAATTATTAATTAAATAATATATTTATCTTTTTTAGCCTTTAACTAATATATTTACTTTTTTCTGCGTTAAATTTTATTAAGCTAATATATTTGCAGCAAAAGCCGCAGTTGCTACTAAGTTAGAGTATGCTAGGCTGCTGGGGTAATACTTTTCTATTAAGATAACCCCTTTATCGCTGACTTTACTCTTTACTTATAATTTTATAACGCTATATCTTATTAACTTATATTATTAATCTAATAATGCGTTTGCTTTTATTAACCTTTACTTTATATATCTGCCCTTTTTTTTATTGGAATTTATTAAGCTAATGTATTTATAGCAGAAATTATTCTTGCTATTAAGTTATACTTATGTTAAATTATACTTAAGTCTATTAAGCTACCCTTGCCTCTACTAAAATACATTATATTTATAAAAGCTTTTGCTAGCAATGTCAAGGGGGCAAGGTATATCTTATAACATTAACTGGTTTTATGATTTAAAGTATTAATTTTAATTACATAGATTTATTTTAATAAAACCGATATACTTTATAATGCTTTCCCTTAGGTAAGTAGCTACCTACTTAGCCTCTTATATCCCTAAGGCATGCTTTATACTTAGTTGCTTTCCTAGTTTAATATTCCACGCAAGCAATAATACTTTTTATAGCTATTTTTAGTTATTTTATTACTTAAGAGTAAATAGGCTTTATATTTGATTTACTAAACTTATGAGTTATAAGACTATAAAGCGTGCTTTTTTATATAAAGAAAGCGGCTTAAGTAATAGGTTTATTAATCTAGGTATTGATTTTTTTAATAAATTAAGTACGCAGTTTACTTAAGTCTAAGACTAGCACTCTTAAGTATATAATCCACTTTTTTAAGTTTAAAACCAGCATTCTTAAGACTGGCACTCTTAAAACTAGTACTTTAACATTAAAACCCTTTTACAAAGACTTTAAAACCTTTTTTGCTAAATCTCTGCGTAATCTCTTGTTAGCAGCTATGCTTATTGCCTTTGCTTTTAATATCTCCTTAAATTACGCAGCCCTGCATAGGTAATTTCTTTATCGCAAAACCTTTCAATACCTTAAGCTTTTAACCTAACAAAAGCCTCTTAAAGCCTAATTTTAAAACCCTTCCTCTTAACTAGTTAAATTAACGTTTTAGTTACTCTATATTCTCCTTTTTGTTTTTTTTAGGCTTTTGTATATATTAGGGTTTTAAGGCTAGCCTAAAACAACCCACCTAATAATTGTTTATCTTTGCTAATATGTTAAAGAATATATTCTTTTCTAGATTTATCTTATTATTGTTACTATACAGCTATATATAGTAACTTTTATTTACTAATACTTTGGTGACAATTTAAATATAATGAAAGTAATATATAACAGCTTTGTTAACTAGGTATAATAACAACTGCAAAATATATCCTTAAAGGGTATATATATATATTAGCACACTTGCCTACTTTTATCGCCTTTAAGCATTTGGTTTTTTTAAAGATATATTAGATTAAGAGAGAAATTTAGTAAAAGCTTGCAAAATCAGCCTCTTAGCACTAGGGCAATGCTAAACCTAGCATTGTTAGCCAAACTCATTACTATTATAACCTTATTAACTTATATATATTAGCACCTAGGCAACGCCTAATCTAGGTTACCTAGCAGCTGTTATAAACCTTATTAACTATTAAAACATTTATATCTTTTATAGCATTTAAGCAATATATTCCAAAGCTAATATAACCTTTATTAAGCATTAGAACTATTTAGTTTAACATAACACTAACGCTAAACGCAGCAGCTATCACTATTTTATCAACTATCTTATCTCCTTTTTCAAGCATTTAAAAGATATATTTTAAAATAATCTAGATTAAATATTCCAAGCTAATCTACCCTTATTAAGCACTAAAACCACTATAACCTAATTTAACAAACAAATATCAACGCTAAACCCAACAGCCGTTATAATATTATTAACTATTTTCCCACCTTTTTAACATTTAACTAATATATTCTAAAGTTATTTAAGTTAATTAATTAAGCTAACTATCCCTTGGCACTAGGGCCTAGCTAAAGTTATATTTAACCCTAAGAACAACCCTTTCCTGCCACAGCGATATATAGCCTAAGAAAAGGGCAAAGATAGGGCTATGTTTATTAACGATAAGCTGCTAAACCTAGGGCGGAACGTAAACTTAGAAAAAGAGGACAAGGCTAAGTTTTTCCTACTATAGCAATATATAGCTTAAAAAAAGGGCAAGGGTAGGGCTATATCTATTAATAATAAGCTGCTAAACTTAGTATAAAACGCAGATATAGAAGGGGATAAGGCTAAGGCTATGTTTGTTAATAAGCCGCTATCGCCAGCGCAATATATAGCCCTTTTTAAAAAAAGCAGATTTAACGCTATGTTTATCAAGGGCAACGTTTAACCATTATAGCCCCTTTCCTTGTTGCCCTAAAAAAACACTATTTAAGGCATTATAAAAATAAAATTTAAGCAAATAAAAGAGATCTATAAATTAAGATAAGACTAGTATACTCTTAAGATAAATGCACTATAATAAAATTGCATTATACTAGCTAATTAATGCTAAAAATACCTTTATAATATAAAAGCCTTTAACTGCCCTAAGGTTAGCGTTTAGCTGCTTAGCCAAATTTTTAGCATAATTATAATATATAGCTTTAAGACCCGCAGCAAGGTTCTCAAGGCTTGGGATAAGAAAGTTTGCAATATATAAATAAGCAATATGCAAGATGACTAAAAGCGCCTAAACCTCTAAGTTATATAAAGCTTCTTTAATACTAAACATAAACATAATAAGGCAAAACCCTTAGCCCTCTTTTTAAAATGTATTAAAAAGGTTGCATATAGCAACAATACTAAGGCATTATACACTAGCTATTTTCTTATGCAGCATGCTACCTTTTTTACTAAGTATATTAAGCGTTGATATCCTAGGCTGCTTTTACCCTAGGATTAGAGCAATTATTTATTCTTATAAACCTATTTTATTAAATATATGCATAATAATTATCTAGAGATTTAAGGCGGGCACCCTATCTATAAAAAGCACTTTTTTAGCATTCTTTTTATAGCAACCCTTTAATACTATAAATCTATTTTTATTATGCTTATCTACCTATACTTTTTTTAACAATAAAAGAGAGAATAACTAGCTATTATGCTAAACAATCTATAATAAAATATAATAAAAACAGCATTATAGTATATTGCAGTTTATATAAACAAAAATAGCTTTTACAGCATTATTGTTATTTTAGCTGCCTAAGAACGCACGCGCTATTTTAACGCTTTTCTTAGCAAAAAGAATTAATAAATAGCTGCTTTAAAAATAGAGAAGGTATACCGCTAATTGCTTAAAGACTTTAGTATTATAAATTATAATAAAAGGCGCAAGATTGTATTGCTACTTTTGTAGATTTGTGAGTTTAAGCTGGTTTATCTATTTAACCAATAGAATAGCTGCTCTTTAGGTTTCATTATAATTGAGGCTGTCTACGACCTTTTTTCTATACCTAAGGTTAACTTTACTTAGCTATATTCTAATAGTTGGGAGCTTTTAAAATCTATCTTTTCTACGTTGTGCATAGAGACTAAGAAGGCGCTTTTACCTGCAAGGAAGACTTAGCTTTTTTGTAAGGCTTTTATTTAGCGGCTAGCTTAAGAGCTTGGCATTAGGGGAAAGCTACTTATAATAGTTAATAATATTCTTATAGAGCTATACTACTATGGGATTATAAGTTAAACCTAAGAGAAGTTTAATGTTTTAAAAAAATAAGGGAATAAAGACTTAAAATATGATATTAACATTTTAAAGAGTACTAAGCATTAGATTACCTACTATTATAAAGTTTATTATCTAAAAAATACCAAAGCTAATAAATTCCTGCAGCAAGCCTTTGCTTAGGGCTATATTACATTTGCCTCTACGCAAGCAAGCGTATATATTATAATTGCCTTGTTTTAATATACTACTCAATATTATCTAACCTTATTTAAGCTTTTTATTTTTAATTTTTAAAAGCTGCTAGTAATTGCTTAAGACCCTAACAATAAGACAGCCAAGTATCACAGCCGGCTTAGACGGCTAAATAACATTATATATAACTTTACACTTTAGTTAATTATTATAATTATTTAAGAGTGGTACTTTGCTTATATAAAGTATTTTATTTACATTTTATTTAATACCTTAGAGACATTGCTACTTTATTTCTTTTATTTAATATTAAGTAGAAGTTTTATTAAGAATATCTATTATATGCTTTTAAGCTATAACCCTAAGATTTAGATCT
Source organism: Dendrostoma leiphaemia (assembly GCA_026120015.1). Lineage (NCBI taxonomy): Eukaryota > Fungi > Ascomycota > Sordariomycetes > Diaporthales > Erythrogloeaceae > Dendrostoma > Dendrostoma leiphaemia. The sequence goes on along the minus strand of JALRMF010000035.1, from coordinate 223,097 downwards.
ACTTTAAAGTACGTTTTCTTTACTTTTACTTAAATTTAAATAAAAGATATATTCTAGTAAATGTTGCTTAACGTTATAATTAACTAGATAATCTCGTTTTCTTTATTATGCTTAAGATTCTTTTTAGCTAGCTTTTAGCAAGTTAGCAAAATAAAAAAGGGTTTTAAGATATTGCTATTATAAAGGGCTGGCTAAATAATAAGTAAAACTAATAATAAGCTTAATAAGTATAAGAGAGCTTTCTTTCTAGCTACTATTTAGTTTACCTAAACTGCCCCTTTGCTGCTTTTAATTTTAACGAGCTAACCTATATCGCATATAATATATTTGCAAGCTTGCTTATGCTTATAATTAAAGGCTTTTATGCTTAATTATTTAAAGCTTTTATGCCCTTTGCTAAGTTAAAATAATTTAATGCTTTGTGCTATTATATTAGCCTTAATATAATTAATATGTTTATATTTTTTAACTAGGCTAAAGAAAGCTTGTTTTAGGTAATTGTTCCTTTTATTATAGCATTTTAAATAAAAGTTATTAATAATAATTTTCTTTTTTAATTTAAATACAAAGCTAAGATAAATGGCATTTTAATTACTCTTAGCAATGTAAGCATTAGCTAGCAAATTCTTAGCTTTAACGGCAAAAATTACAGCAAGGCGTTGGCTAGGTAGAAAAAACTTATATTAAAACAGCAGAAAGATATTCTTTAAGCTTATTACACTAAAGAGTATAATTTATATATTAAAGTTATTTTAGCAAATAAGTAAAGTAACAAAAATATGCTTTTTAATCTTAGCTTAACTATTAATAGCCTATAAGATAAGAGATATATCAACTAGATAAAAATCAACTATCTTAACCCTTAGGAATTAACTAAGATTATCTTAAATTATCAAAAGATTGCATAGTTCTATAGCTTGTTAAATAATAAATTTAACGTTTATTGCCTGTTTAAAAACATGCTATATTTCTAGCACTATTTTACTAAAGCATAGATAAAAGCTAATATTTAGCATAGCGACATTTTACAAGCAGTGATTTTTTAAGACTTAGTTAAACTTTAGCAAAAATGCAATAAAACTATATAAAATTTTAATCTTTTTAAAAAGAAGCTTAATTAAAAGCAGACGTTATATACTATTATATATATATTCTGCTCTAAAATTTGCGTTGCCTAAAACAAGGTTTAAAAAGCCTAAACCCAACGTAGAAATGCTAGTCTTAATAAGCCCAACTTTAAAAACAAAGTTTACTACTTAATTATAAACAACTTTTAACTTTTTATTGTTTTTTTTTATTATTATTCTTATTAAGGCTTACTAGCAACATTAGGCATTCCTAATAATGCTATATTCTTAAATCTTTAGCATAATTCTAATAATATACTTTTGCTTACTAAGGGCAGGGTTATTAATAGACAAAGAGAGGGATTAGCTTATGCTAAATCTTTTAATAAAGTTTACTCTTTTAACCCTAATTTTAAAATAATCTCTTTTAATATATGCTTAACTAACTAAATTATAGCTTAATAAGATCTATCTTTTTAGCTATTACTACTAAGCATATAAAAGCAGATTCCACCGTTCTCTTTTTTGTGGGACTTACACTTAAGCCTCTTTAAGAAACTATAAAGAGGCGCTTTTAACTCTAACACTTAGCTAAAAGATCGACCTCCTTAAAAAGACCTGGCCTATCCTAAGAACATTCTTCCCTTTTAGATTCGAGCAATCAACAGACCAAACTTTTTAAACCTAGTATAAGCACGTTATAAAATGCCTGGCTATTTAAACCAAGAATTAGATGCTGGCTAGTAAATTTATCACATAAGAAATAAACATACCTCTTTACAGATCAGCCTTTAAAGCTACAACTAATATAATAATAAGTTTTTTAATAATAACTTTTTAATACTTTATTAAGAGTACTTTTGCCTTAGAAAAAAAAACCTAAAAGTAATTGCATATGCTTTTTTTGCAAAGTATACTTATTATTTAAAGGCTAATTATTAATTTAAGGTAAAAAAAAAGTAATTTATTATACTTTAATATAAAAATCTAAAAGCTTATGCTAATTTTTATTGCAAAAGTTTAAAAAAGAGTTGTATTTTGCTTTTTTAATGCAATTGCCTTTGTTTATAGATATTATAGGCTTGAAACATTAGCCTTTATTAAAAATCAAAAAAAGTGCTAATATATAGTTATTATATAAACTGCTTTTTAGGAAGATATTAACTTAATAAGCTTTTTTAATATTTAATTTATAATTATAGTTTTAAAGACTTAAAAGATTTTAAGCGTTATTTAGCAATAAAATAATATAAGCAGGCTTAGCATTTAGTCTTACTCTCTGCTAAGAAATATCTACTAAGATAAATAATTTAAAAAGCAGCGTATATTTTATAAGTAAAATAAGTGCAGAGTGTATTTAGTAAAGAAGTAAAAGAGAAATTGTTAAAGAAGCTTTTTATATAAATTTTAAAGAGTGATTAAAAGGATAATTTAAAGGGTAAAATATATGGGTAGTGTTAGTTTACGCTAGCAAATGCTTATCTTTTTAAAATTAAGCATTATTGTAATTTACCTAGCTATTGCAATATATAAGCATTTTTTAAGCAATATGCTAATTACAATATAAATCTTTATAGCTATTAGTATATATAAGATTATTATTAAGAGATAAGCACTGCTTTAGCAGCTAATAAAGAGAAAAACTCTGATGGCGCTGTAATGTTTTCTTTTTTTATGCTTAGACTAAGTTTAAAATAGAATAAATTTTAAAGCTGTAAGTTGCGTTGCTAGTCTTTAGTAGCCAATAAAGACTAAGATTTTAATAGCCCTAGGACGCCTTTTACTTTTGCCACTTTTGTAGTTGGTTTAAAATAAAGATCTCTGCGGCTATAATTGCATTATATATTTATACTTATTAATAGCTTTGCTGCGCCTAGGCTTAGACTAACGCTGCTTTGCTAAACATTGCTTTTTTAATTTAGCATTAAAGGCAAAGGCAAAGGTAAAGGCTTTGTTGGCCGGGGTTTTACAATGCCTTTAAATCCTTTAACTAAACAAAGGTCCCAGCGCTAAAAGAGCCTTTTCCTAAGCTAAATGCATTTTAATACATTTATTAAGTTAGATAAGCAAGAGTAAAATAATAATGATAATAATAATAATGCTAATAGTAATTATAGCTTAGATTTGTTTGCTTTAAAGAAATAAAGGTTTAATGCCTAAAAGGAGGATAAAGATAAGTAAAAAAGGCAGGCGTTTGTAAAGAGGTTTTTTTAGCAGAGAAAATAGGCAAGATTATAAGTTTTAGAGTTTTAGCATAGATGGCTTAGAGAATTAGCATTTTTAATGATATTAGTTAATAGTAATGTATATATATATATAGTTAATCTTTTTTATTAAAGGGATAATTAGATTGTTGTTTAGCTAGATAAGTATAAAAGAGTTACTTAAAGCATTTTTAGAGTAAGAGAGAGGCGTATATATATATGATTATATTAAAGGGACGGCTAAACCGTCGTTTAGCCGTTTAGACCTATTGGCTTAAATTAGGCCAGTGTTAGCTGGTAAGCAAACGATGGGCATCGACTTGAGACTGAGGATAATAAACTTTATTGTATATACTTTTTTTATCCTTCTTATGAGACACCTCCTAAGACACTCTCCTAAGACACCCTCTTAAAACAATAAAAATGGGAAATATCCGCCGTTTTTGCGGGAGTGGTGCGCGGCTGTTGACTTGCAATGTTCCGATGTCATCTTCCCCACACATCTTCCTCCCGGATTGCATGTGGCAAGTACGCTAACCCAAGAGAACCACGAAGGACATGCCCCTGCGAGCTCTGCTCTATTGGCTTTCCAGCTGCCATCAAACGCCAATTCTGCTCTGCCCTGCAAGCCCTGCACGACGCCCTGCATCTATACCAGTACCGTTCTTTGATCAGCCTGCATCTGATCACATCGCGACTCAACCGCCTGGAATCCCAACATCGCAAAAGAGCCTCCGTCGATCACTCCAGCTCGACGGAACAATTTTTATGCTTAATTAAATCCAGACCATCGACGGCTCAATTGACTGCCTCCTCGAAAGAACAGGCCACCAATCTACAGCTCTGCTGCAGATCGCAGTTTGAGCTTTGAGCAACCGAAACGAAGTCACATCAGAGTTGCATTTGCTCCCTGGATCTGGTACTGCACTCAGACCCCAACATCTGACATCCCGCCGACGACCAACCTTTGCGCTCGGCCTGACGACGACTCTGGACCATTGCCCGAAGTCAAGTGCATCTCACCAGGCTGGCGACGAGCAACGGCCTTTGTGCTTTCCAGCATCTTGCAATCCGTCGCCGAGCCGAAGACCCGACCCCCTGAAACGGCAGCTCGAGAAGCTACACAGCGCAGCCGACGTCCTCTCTTCGTCCCGTGCAGGTGTTGCATGTGTGACACCGGCTCCCACCCTGCTCGCCGAACGCTTTCACCACGAGCTCTTCTTGTCCACATCGCAGTCGCACCGAGATACGACTGCCCTATAGCGACCTTGCTCAATCGGCGCCGAAGCGCACGTGTCCTCCCTCTTCCTCAAGAATAGCCCGTCATGCCTTCAACAAGGCGGATACGGCTGCTTTTCGTAGGCGTCCTGGCCATCGTTGTCATGACCCTGGTCTACACTTCCCAGCTCCGCGCGTCAGAGGAGGCGGATACCAGAACGTTCAACGACTTCTGGCAAAAGACAAAACAGGGCTTAGAGAAGGCGCACGGCGGGCAGACGGTCATGAACTCCAACAAGGGCAAGACCGCAGGAAAAGAGGACGACAAGCAGCTGGCTAAGGACATGCAGGCCCGCCTGAAAGCCGCCGAGCAGAAGGCTAAAGACTCGGCTAACGCCAAGGTCATGAGGCCCGAAAAGCCGGCGCAGGTGATTGGCGTAGGAAGCTCGGCGGGCGGCCAGAAGAAGCTCTCCGGCGACGATGCCAAAAGCAAGGAGACCGAGGAGGACCACCAGGTCGAGACGACTCTCAACGAGATCATGAAGAAGTCACCGGGTGAGACCGTCTGGTCGCACACCGTCATAACTGTATACTGACCTAGGTGCACAGTCATCATCTTCTCCAAGACGTACTGTCCGTACTCCAAAAGGGCCAAGGGCGTGCTGCTCGACAAGTACAACATTACGCCTGAGCCATATGTCGTCGAGATCGATATACACCCTCTGGGCAAGCAGATTCAAGACAGACTGGGCAAGATGACGGGACGAACAACCGTCCCCAACATCATGATCAACGGGAAGTCCATTGGTGGCTCTGACGAGATTGTTGCCATGGACAAGAACAACGAGCTTGTGGAGAAGGTCCGATCCCTCGGATCTGTGGGCGGGAAGACTGTTGAGGTCAAAGAAAGGCCCACCTCGAAGTAGCCCATGGCGACTCGTGGACAAAGGAAGCCCCGAGGCGAGCGTCCGCTCCTTGATTGGATATCTCGAAAAGAGGCCCGATTCGACATTGGGCCCTCCACATACCAGGAAACAAAGTAGCAAATCGCGTTCTACTGCTTTACATGCATCGTCGGCGTCTTTGGTGTTGCGGCGTTTGTCACTCGACCGTCAGCGGTGATGCAACGGTCTGGTTCAACATGGATTGTGGGCCTGGGTCAATTATCTACGGCTGTCAAAATCCAGTTCTCATCACTTTCCACCTTTTGCTTGACAACCGGCTCTCTGCGTCTCGTTCAGATCTGGTAATCATGCCTTGCAGTTTGTGGTTAGCTGCCCAAGACGATGCGAGTGATGGTTCAGACTCGTTCGGGCAAACAGTTCCACTAATACTCATCCTCGACAAAGCTGGTCCTTGAAGTCTGACCAGATGGGCAACCAAAAAATGACATTCATCTTGTCGCTATCTGTATAAGAATGAAAAAGACCCGACGCCTTGGAATGAATCCATCTGATACAGCTACGATGCTTAAGGAATGAGGACTGGCTCACAGCATACTTTATTATTGACTTGCTTGATGCGACCAGGCGTTCAGCAGAACAGGGCGAGAAGCCGCAGAGTCACGCTCTGTTCCACATCACAATTACAGTACAGTCTGCACAAGAATGAAGCTGGCTAGTCAAAATTTGTCACAGCATGCAATTACTGAAAGTGACCAAAAATTCACAAAAATGCACGACAAAAAATCCATCAGGGTTCGCCTGTCACTGACAGAGTCGAGCATATGAACAAATAAGGGTCCTCAGACCCGGACTAGGCCAAATAGTGGGCACTGCGTCACCTGAAGCTGTGAAGGAGCCATCAAGGTGCTTCAGACCACGGGCACCGACTTCATCAGCAGCTTCCTGACCAAGTCACCAGAGCCTTTTAGTAGATGCCGAATCACCCACAACAACATGCACTAAGAAATTTTTATACTTGGCCCGAGCCATCATCTTCTGCTCGGAGTCACTTCAGAGCATCGATCTGTCTTGTCTTTCGCTTCTATCGCTACTCTGTATTGCTTCTGCTCTTCCACTAGACATCGTGCCACCATGGAGAATACTAATCTCCAGCTCGCCGCGGGCGCCTACACCGGCCCCGAACAGCTCACGGATGTCTTCGTCAATATTGCCGAGCATTGCGACTTGAAGACTCTGCTCAACCTCATGTTGACCTCCAAGGTGAGACCACGAGACCTCTTGATGCTGCCCCCATAAGCGATCCTCATGAATTTCAAGCCCTTGAAGCCAATGATTTGGTGTTGTCGGAGTACTCAAGCGTGCTGAGCCATCTTTCGTGAGCTTCAAGCGAGCAGCATACCTTCACTAGTGGTTCCCCTCAGGCAGGATCTTCCAAGCGCCCTCATCTGTAATGAGTCTGTCACAATGCTTGGACATAGCTGATCACCCATCCACAGGCACACTACGCCTTCTTTAGCACCTACCAGCATAGCATCGCCAAGACCAAGATCGCCTCCTTCATAAATCGGCCCAAAGGCCTTGTCAAAGACACGAGAGCTGGTCATGGAGAGACAATCCTTGTGCGAAACTCCCTCTTGACCGTCCGCGAGCTGCAGCGGCGCCTCGACCGCATGGACTCCATCCTGGATCGCGGCGGGTTCTTCCAGATCAGCGACCCTTCGACGCTCGGTCTGCCCTCCTGGAAGGTCCTGAACAAGTTCAAGCTCGGCCTACGGGACGCACTCTACGTCGCGGACCAGTGCTGCGACCTCACGACCGACCCGTCACTCGACCAGATCGACAGAGCGCCTGCACCCGCGGCCCAGACAGGGCCCCCTTCCGAGAATACCGTCACTAAGATGATAGTGCCCAGAGATCCGAAACTCGAGGCCTTCGACCAGCGTATGGCGCGGTTGGCTAAAAGGCAATACATCGACTTGCGCGGCCTACAACACACACACCTCCGCGCGCAGTCTACACGCACCCTCTGCTGGCTCATCACCCTGGCGTCGGGCGCGGCAAGGGGCTACGGCCGGTACTTTGGGGTCAATTCTGCGAGAGATGTCCACAACGCGGCCGTGCGCCTGACAGCCTTTGGCGAGTTGCTGCTGCGTGAGGGAATCAACATCATCTGGGGCTACGTACGGGGCGACGGGCGAGAGTCGCAAGCCATCCGGACTCGGGTCAGGTGGGTCATGGACGAAATAGACGCCTTCGAAAGCGGCCACACGTTTGACATCCTCGGAGAGGACGTCATGCTGGCGGATGGGCTGCATATGACCATCATGCGGGAGTTGAGGACGAGATTCGTGGCGGCGAAGAAGGCTGAGATGTCCGACGACGAGCTTCTGGAGTGGGATGAGTCGGAGTGGCACGTGCTGGATACGTGGTGGGAGATCCACCGCATCGTGGGCAAGGAGATCGGATGGGAAGGATGGGAAGGATATCAGGCTGTAGGGGACCCGTGGGATGAGTAAGCCTTCCTCGCCTCACCCGCTCACGAAGGAACATGTCGTTGCCAAAGATAGGTATTTGTGGGGAAAGTTGTTGGAAGGGTTCCTTGTTAGCGAATCTCGTGTCCTTCATTCCATGTGGAGACACAACAGCATCATCACTACGGCGCGGCGTTGAGAGCAAGCATGGCCGGTAGATGGCTGGAAAGCGGTCGGGAGTATGGCGATGATCAAGATTGGATTTACTGGTTGGTTTTGGTTGGTGGTCTGTCTTGTCGTTTCGGCCTCTGCTGTCGTTACGATCAACGATTTGTGTGGTTGTCCTTGGAAAGGAGATGTTGCCCGGCGGCGGAGCACTTGGCGTTCTGTGGAAGGGAGGACTGGATCCAGGGGGCACGAGAAGATCCGGCCCGCGCCGAACCTGGGCTTGTCACTCCGAGGTCCTTGCGAGCGGGGTCTAGAGCTCGCGTTGGGCGCTGGAGATACGGCTTTGGCTTTTCGCAGACACAAGAAACAGAGGTCGGACACGGGAAGGCAACTCGTTGTGGAGAGAGCAGTATCAATTAATGCACATAATCATCCTGTCCTCCGGGGTCGTCTCGCGGCCCCGCCAACGACGTCGGACGTTCGATCATGTCCCCACAGCGGATATAGATGGTGTGGCTCCCTGTAATCTGCATGCTGAAAAGTCCGTGAAGACCATGACATCCTCCGTAGATGGGGTGGACAGAGTCGTCGCAATATTCCCGTCAATCGGAGATTCAGGCGTCCCACTCCGCCCAGCGCAAGGATCATGTTTCAAACGAAGAGGCTCTCTCATGTCTCTTGTTTAAAGTCTTGGGGAGAATGGGGGGGGGGGGCCTGAAGGTGCCTCCTGCACACCAACCCTGGAGGCCGATCTGGGGTACGCGCAGCAAGTTGTAGGGACGAACCGGCGGCTCTCCTCGCGGTCCACTTGCGCGATTCGGAGCTGTGCGCCGCGCCCCGCAGCCCTGAGATTGATGAAGGGGCCGGCTCGTGGTGTTTCTTGTTTCTGGGTGTCCCGCACCTGTTTTCTTTTGGGGCGCCAAGTCCATGTCATGAATAATAAGCCGGCCAGCCTTACTTGCACACGGTAACACAGTTGTACTTTACATGGTATTTTCGAGCGCGAGGAACGTGGCTGGAGCAAGGGCGGGATTATGCCTTTTGGGTAGCGGACATTTGGGTCTGTTGATAGTATGGTGGTGGGTTATGAAACTCTCCACACCCTGATGGGAAAAGGGGTGCCTATCTGCGTGGCTTCTCGTGCTTGAGAGATTTCAATAAAAACATAACGGCTTGCCTCTTGGCTCCAATCTCTTTACACGAAGAGCACTCACTACTCATTCATTCTTTCACTAATGAGGTAAGGTGTCGCTACTGCTCTGGCTGGCCCGTCGTTCTTTTTCGCCCTCACTCACTCGACCTCGTCGCTTGTATACATCACCAGAGAGAGCACACGTACATACGCATATACACGCATACCATACCGAAGATGCACAAATCCCTCCTCCCCCTCCTGCAGGGCGCCTCCCTCGCCTCGGCGGCCCTGACCTACGTCGGCGTGGACTGGTCCTCGGTCACGGTCGAGGAGAACTCGGGCGTGTCGTACCAGACGGCCTCGGGCACGAGCGAGAGCCTCGAGAAGATCCTCGTGGACGCGGGTGTCAATACGGTCCGCCAGCGCATCTGGGTCAACCCCTCGGACGGCAGCTACGACCTCGACTACAACCTGGCGCTGGCCAAGCGCGCCGACGCCGCCGGGCTGGGGCTGTACCTCGACCTGCACTTCAGCGACACGTGGGCCGACGCGGCCAACCAGGCGATCCCTTCAGGTTGGGCCGAGGATATTGGTAGTCTGAGCGGTAAGTTCGTGTGCGACTGGATATGAGGTTTCTTGTGAGAAGGGGCAGGTGAGGAAATCTTGACTAACCCGGTCATGCGCATAGACCAGCTGTACAACTACACCATGAGCGTGTCCAACTCGTTCGCTTCCGCGGGCATCACCCCCACCATCATCTCCATCGGCAACGAGATTAGCGACGGTCTGCTCTTCCCCACGGGTAACTATGATGATAACGGGTTCGGCAACATCGCCACCCTCTTACACTCCGCAGCCTGGGGCATCAAGGACAGCAGCCTCCAGACGCAGCCCAAGATCATGGTCCAGTAAGTGGCCCGTCTTCTCCGTCACGAATCCCTGGTATCGGATTTCGAACAGAAATGTCCACAGGGCGGCGACATGCCGGTTTTGATAGAGCAGGTACTGACATTATGAACAGCCTGCCCAACGGATGGGACTGGTCGCTGCAGGAGTGGTTCTACCAGGGCCTCCTCGGGGCCGGCGGCTTCGAATCGACCGACTTCGACATGATGGGCGTGTCGTACTACCCCTTCTACTCCTCGGACGCTACCCTGGCGTCCCTCAAGACCAGCTTGACCAACATGGCCAGCACCTGGGGCAAGGAAGTCGTCGTCGCCGAGACCAATTGGCCCACCTCCTGCCCGAGCCCCGAGTACGAGTTTCCCAGCGACGCCGCCAGCATCCCGTTCTCCGCGGAAGGTCAGACCACCTGGCTGAAGGACGTCGCGGATATCGTCGCGGGTGTGAGCGGTGGCGTTGGCCTGTTCTACTGGGAGCCGGCCTGGATCGACAACGCTGCGTTGGGCAGCAGCTGTGCTGACAACACCATGTTCTCGAGTTCCGGCGCGGCGCTGTCCAGCTTGTCTACCTTCGGATCGCTATAGACATCTCCCCTGGGCTCACCCACCTTGACTCTGTACATATCTTCCTGTTTCAAGGACTTCGTTGTAGATAGCCTTGTGGCAACTTCGTGTAGTAAATTGCTGAATTTGCAAAATCACCGAATACCCATTAATCACGGCCTCATGGTTGCACGTGAAGCATATGGCGTCCACTGACGATGTGTCGGTATTTCCCTCGAGCCGTGCGCACGGATGAGCTGGCACATGTTGCACATCTCGAAGACAGGTGGGTCAGATGTGGTCGAGAGACCTGGAACGCCGGGCCAAGACTGACAGGTAAGTCTCAATATCAAGAAAAGAATGGCAAGAACAGGGGCAGCGGCGGTGTACGGGGCGATGTGTCGAGTCCGACAGAAAGAGCTAGAGACGAAGAGGAAACAGCAATGAGCAAGGAGGGACAATGCGACTCTGCGAAAATCAGGCTGCACGATAAGCAAGTGTAAGAAACCATGGCAGAGCTCAAGAGTTGACTGTTCTGCTGAAGTTTGTAAGCTGGGCAGCCCAGGTGTCCAGCTCCGCGTCCATCAGGCGCTGTCCCAAGGGTTACGGATCTGTGAGCACGAGTCAGGGCAGTCAAGGTCCTACACAGTCGACCTCGCTTGTTGTTGGCCGAATGTGCATCGTACCTAGTAAGCGTCAAACATGGCACCCTGGCCCAGGTCCATGATGCATCAGCAACCGGCTGATAACCAGGCACGGCAATGCCAGGCGGCTCTGGCAAGGTTGCCGAGATCTTGGTAATGCAAGCACTCGGGGCACTCTGTCATTCTCAACACACAAGTCCCGTTGAGGGCCATCCATGATGAGATGAGATCCCATAGTGGACGATGGCGTCCCCCATCGGATCGCCAACGAGGGAGAGCTGAGCCCAGAGGCGTCCAATGGTGACGACGAAAGGTCGTCGGTCGCGACGAGGTTGCACAGAACCACGTCAGCCACCGTGTGTTTGATTGTGGTCAATGGAAGAAGCCCGAAGAACCACAGGGCGTACATCAACTGTCAGGGTCCGGCCCGCTCGGGTGAGAGCTGGTTCGGATCGGTCTGCAAAAGGGGTTCATTATCTCGAGCGCGTTAAGACGGTTCAACTTGGGTCTCCCTGGGCTGTCTTCGGCATTCAAGGCCAAAACAGCTGCCGAACGGTTACGTACAATCTGCTGCTGCTGTCAGTTGAGGTCCAGGCCCGCTGTCAGCACAGCTGTCTGGAGTGTGTCGAGCTGAAGTAAAGAAGGCGGCAAAGTGGTGATTCCAAAAGAGAAGACTAGAAGCGTGGATGAGGTAGGCTTTGAAGGGCCGAGCTGGGAGGGGGAGGGGCGGTCGGAATCGTCATGGAGGCTGAAGCCTACCCTGATCGGGGTGGGCGGGGGGGCGGAAACGAGGCGCGCATAGTAATGTTTTGTGAACATGGGGGGCGAAGTAGTGTGGCGCGAGCTGACATCCTGACACATGTGTATCTGTACAAAGTACGGTCGCTAGCCAGCCTGCCAGCTAACTTCAATTTTGGCAAGCCTGGCTCCGGATGTTTTGGACCGAAGCGCTGGACGGCGGTGATCTGCCGTGATGAGCTGCGGCTGTGGCGTTGAGCGGGGCTGAAGATGTCAAACCCACTGCTGGATGATCAACTCAACGGGTACCGTGTGATTCTGGCGTGGCACTGCGGCGAGTTATACAGTACGAAGTAATGCTGTCGCGAATCAAAGCCTTCTGGTGTGGTAGGCCAACGGAGCAGACGCCGAGATGGAACAAACACCGACATTCTATCGACGTCCTACCACTGAAACATTTTCCACGTGGGACACGATGTCATGATTCTTTTTCTTCTCCTTTTCGGCACTTGTGCCAGCAGACAGCCAGTCGGGCGGTCGAGCTGTTCGAGATGGTCGGTGATCGTCGCTGGAGACAGAGTTATAGGCCTGATGGGCTCTTGTGGGGGATCCAACAAGAACGATGATTGCACGGCTTGGCCCCACGAGTGGCCGGAAGCGTGCAAGTGGCTTGCCTGTTATGAACTAGCGAACAGTGGCGTGTGGCCCGCACTTCCCAAAGGGGTCAGTGAGGTTACAGCGACCGACTGCTCTGCGGCTCAAGGCGGTCTACTCGCTGCCGCCCCAGCCTCTTTGAAGTGGAAGTCGCAAGCAAACCCCGAGCTTTTGGCGTGTCTCGCTACCATGGTTGCAAGTGCCTGCCATCACCATCGCGATCGCACGCCAGTCCGCCCCAGCCTGTGCACGCCCATGCCCATGCCGAGATGGCGGCACGCATCGCGCATCGTAGTGTGAGTGTGCCCTATCGTTGTACTTACCAGACTGCTAGTGCTGGTCCTCGTCGATGCGAAAATCAACTGGCAGACTACCATCAACAATCAGTTTCAGAACAGGCCTTTATTTTTTATTATTTCACTGGTCTCTTCTTTTGTCTTTTTCTTTTACTAATTATTTATCTTCTTTCGGCGCGGGCGCATATTGGCACAGTCCTAGTCACGATGAAGAGCAACCATAGAAACTCGGCAGTATTGAGTTGACTTCTCGAGGGTTCGGCTACACCCCCACACAGTTTACGGAGTTGAGACTTCAGGGGAGTGCCTGCAGGTTTGGGGACGCTGTATGGGATCTATCTGCCTTCAAGGAGCTGCCAGGTCAGGCACAGACAAGAGCAGGAGCAGGAACAGGAAGTTGAACATGGGCAAGCCTGGCAATATGTGGAGAGGTTACAACAGTGACGGGCCATGACAGGCCAGCACATGCAGGCTAAGCCCAAGAATCAGAAGCCTGTGAGCAAGGAACGCTGTGAGGCAGCGCTTCTCCCAAACCATTGACGGGCCTCCCGCCGACTATTTTCCAACCCGACCGGTAGTCAGGTAGTACAGTACTGTACGAGGTACAAGCATGCTCTGCAGTGCAAGCATGGCACCTGCCGGTACCCTGCAGTCAAAACGTAGGGTACAAGGTACTTGATGACCAGCATCGCCTCATTGTGTGAGGCCCAGTAGCTAGGTGGAGGGGGATGACTGCTCACTCACAGTCTGACATCGAATACATCCGATGAAGAGCATAGAAATCTTGATCGTCCCGTCGTCGGTGCCCTCGCCTTCAACCACACCACCCCCCCCCACCAATTCATCGAACCCAGCTAGACGGTACAGCCAACAGCGTCACCGACAAACCTCGGCGGGCACTCAGCAACTTTGTTAAACACTGTTTTTTTCCCCTCTTCTTCTCTCACCTAGAATCCCGAGTTCCCCCATCCTGCCTTTGCCTCCCCAAACTTGGAAACACCCAACCCACCTGAGGCTCAACTCAGTGCTCACCTACGAAGTACTGTACTTCATTCTACTCGCCTATTCGCCGCTCGTCACTGGGCCCCCCCCCCTCAAGCCATACCATCCACAGGCACAGGCGCCCTGATTCATTCCACATTTTCTCCATCTTCCAGTCTTGAAGTCTGTCCTGGTTTACTCACTCTCTCGCCCCGATCAACAACCACTCAACCCGGAACCAGAATTTCGCAGCACTCGCACCCAATTGTAACCGACCTGGAGCACCCTCCCAAATAGCCGTGCGCCAACAACGTCTTGACAGTCCCGCAAAGAATTCGACGAATCTGGACTTGAGGTGGCTTTGTTTCATGCAGTTAGCGAGACGCATTGACTCGAGAAACAAAATAAGGTCGCCACCGGATCTGGTCTCCCTCGCCTCGCGCCTCGACGAGGCCGCCGCCGAAATCACCGTCAGAGCTCGCGCCACGATCCATCCGTCCCAGCGCCACAGCCAACACAGCCTCGACATTCCGTCACTTGCGTCTAGCCTCGACCTGGGAGAATGCCCAAGGCGACGCGATAGTCGACATTATTTCTCAAATCGCGCGCAAGGCGTTTGTCCTCTGGGACAATTGAGTCGTCGGCCGAGACGCAACCTCGCCAAGACCCGCAAAGCCTATCTCGATCACCCTGCTCCATGGCATCAGATACCGGAGCCACTGCGACAGACTCCTCCCACGCCGCCACCGCGACGACCGCGACCCCCACCACCTCAGCCTTGCCTCGAATGTCCTCTCCTCAGCCTGTCGCCGCGGACGCACGCATTCCCCCGAACAACAATAAGAGGCCTCGTGACGAGTCTCCCCTCTCGCCGACCTCTCCGACCTCTCCGACCTCCGCTCACTTCACCCGCGACTACTCCCCGTCTAAAGTTGCCCGTCTCGGCTTGTCAGCGCAACTATCCCCACCCTTTCAGCTCACCGGTGCCGCCGCGCTCGAGGAGGAGCGGCGCCGAAAAGAGGAGGAACAGAGGCGCAATCCGCCCGGCGTGAGCGAGAATCCTAATCACAAGGCTCTGACCGACCTCATGTCCGGCGGCACGCTGACGGTGAGCCGTCCTCAGGACGCGCCGTCTCCTATGGACGAGATCGCACTCGCCGCTGAGGCTACCAAGGCTCTTCACCCTGTCACAATCCCACAACCCAACGTCTCTGATGCGAGAACAGACATAAGCCCGCCGCATAGTGCCACGAGCGCGGCGGGCGCCGCTGACAGCCACGCCCTGATGAATAGTCCTGGACCGATGGATGTCGACCAGCGCAGTGACCAGCAGGGCTACAATTCTCAGCCTGAGGCTCAGACGGATGCGAAGGCAGCGTCTTCTCTCTCCTACCCGGGTGTGCTGGCTCCCGACAGTGCCGCGCAATCCCCAGTACCCCCACCACGACCATCGAGCCTCCCACATAACGGCGAGCACACGCCTGCTTCGGCCAAGAAGCACAAGTGTCCCTATTGCGAAACAGAGTTCACGCGACATCACAACCTCAAGAGTCACCTTCTTACCCATAGCCAGGAGAAGCCCTACTTGTGCAAGGATTGTAACCTGAGGTTCAGGCGGCTGCACGATCTCAAGCGCCACGGCAAGTTGCACACGGGCGAGAAGAACCACGAGTGTCCAAAATGTGGTCGCAAATTCGCTCGAGGCGATGCGCTGGCTCGTCACAGCAAGGGCGCTGGTGGGTGCGCGGGCAGACGAGCCTCGATGGGGAGTTATGGTGACCAGGGTGAATATGACGGTGCTACTCGGAACGAGGGCGACGATGCGATGACTGGTGTGGTGTATGATGACAACGGCGACGTGGACATGGCGGAGGAGGAGCGTCGCAGACAGAGCCTACCTGCAATCAAGGCACATCAGGCCGCAAGCTCAGAGCACGTGGGGCCGACGTCTCGCAGCTATCCTCCTGCTGGTGGGCTACGAGCAGGAGCCCCGGCCGTCCTCTACCCGCCAAACAACAGCAGTCCCGCTGCGCCCTCGAATCTGGGAAGCAACATTGCTGGTGGGCGCCCCCTCAGTTCTTCTGTCACTTCTTATTTCACTTCTCAAGATTCCCAAAAGCACGCCAACAACAACGGAGGCTCACCAATGCAACTTCAAGGCATCACCGAGAGCCCCAAGCCCTTGAGTCCTGCGGTTCACGATCAGGCGCGACAACGCTCGCCAGGGTTGGCTCCCCAATACCAACACCAGCAGCAATATACTCGGCGCCCATCTGATCGGGAAATACATCCCTTGCCGCCGCTGCCTCCACCACACAGTACAATAAACCCTCTTGTCCACGTCATACGCCTTCATCAGCCCACTAACGATCAACAAGGTCAACCTCTCGCATCAGGATTGGCAGCTAGCACGTCCGTGCACTCGAGAGCGCCAAACGGACCTGCCAGCCATCCTAACAGCGGCGACTCTCACGCGAACCTGTTTGCGCAAGGCGACCAGGGCGTATGGACTTATATACAACAGCTCGAGGAGAGAGTAAAGGATCTCAGCGAGCGGCTCGCCTCCGTCGAGAACGCTTCGAACGCACGAGAGGCGCGTCTGGCGTCGGTAGAGAGCACATTGACCCAGCGAGACTCGAAAATCGGCTTCATGGAGCTCGAACTCTCTGGCCTGCGCAAGGAGGTGTCTGAGATACGACAGCGCAACGATGGTCCGGCTCAAACAGCCTAGAACGCTTTTGATCCTACCCTCGAAGCCATAACTGAGAGATACGAGCCCGTCTCCCAGGCTGGAGCAGCAGATGTTGCATACTTGCTTTGATTCCCCCATTACAGTTCTGTTTACGGCTTGATCTGCATTCTTTTGGCATGGAGTTGTGATGGATTACCATGGGACCGCACCTGTTATTATTAGCCCACTTTCTTTTCGGCCTCCTGACCAGGAAGGCCTCCACCCCCTCCTCGATCTCGTCCTTCAGGTGTTAACTTTCTGTCTCCCTCGTTGTATCAATAATTGCCGGGTTGCGCACTACTAGTTCTTTTCACTTTACACGGAGAGAAATACCATTTTTGGGGTTCCGTCAAAAAGCTACAGGGAAAAAAGGGTCCAGGGTCACGAGAAGGAGACACGGGCGTCCGAATGATTATAGTTCCATTCTTGTCACTCGCACTGGTGGACAGCATTTTGGTTTTATTTGGCACTTCTTCGACAGAATGGTCATTGGTTCTGTCTTCACTTTTTGGTATCTGCCGATAGAGTTGGCCTGGTCAGCAACGACGATTCTCTGCGCCGTTCGGCCGGAGAGGGGAAGCTTTTCAAGACTAGGCTTGGCTTAATGGACAAAAACAGAGAATTGTTCTCATTTTTGGAATGGGCGTCACCCATTGTAACCTCTCTGCTTCTGCTCCGTGTCTAAAGTGCGGTCTCTGCGAGTCCACTACTATGGCTGCCTATTCTGCGGTGCTTCTCAAAACCATGCCAGTCCATTCCCGGTGGTGCAAGTGGTCTTCCCATAATGAAGGTCTCTTTCAGTAGCAACCCCAGCTACGGGGAGCAAGGAAATGAAACGCCCAAGCCACGACTTGCAATATCTTACAGCCAGCTGGGTACTTGGGAGGAGACACACCTGTCTTTTTCTTTGCTCTGGGGAAGAGAAGGGCCAAAAAAGACTCTCAGACTATACCGCAGCTTTCAATGTTATCAATGGGCTCAAAACATCAGCAAGCGCCGCTTCATGCCGCTTCATACCCTCGGATTGATGTCACTATGTGACTGCGATAGAGGCTTTGCCAAGGTGAGTCAGATGTCCTGAGCATCCATGCCTGTGCCACCGACCCCTCCTCAACGAACCTCGCCTCCCCAGTGCTGAGACTTAAGACAAATGCGTGCCCTCGAGCTGGGAAGCCAAGCCGGCGGTGTCCTTCAACAGATACCTCCTCAGGAACTCCGTCTGCACGGCCGCGTTCCTCTCGAAGTTGTCCCCCGTGTACGCGTCGAAGTGGCCGCCGGGCAGGAGCTGCACTACAGGATTTCCTGGTTAGTATTTTTCACTTAAACAGTTTCACGAGGTGTCTTTGGAGATGTCTTAGCAGGTGTCTCATGAGGGATAGAAAATTAACAACTAAAAAAAAAAATTAAAAAAAAAATTAAAAAAAAACTAAGAGACTTTGCCTCATAGGACACCTCATAAGATACCTCACAAGACAGAATGTTGGGAAACTTTGGGTGTGCAATAGTGACCTACGCTGCTTGGGCTCGCGGGCCAGAGCGTACGCCTCGAGCGCGAGGTCCGTCCGGGTGATGACGTCGGCCTCGGCGACGGTCATGAGCAGCGGGGTCGGCGAGATGTGGGTGATGTGGGCGGCGGGGACGTACTCCTTGAGGAGCTCGAGCCTGAAGACGTGCGGGTTTTGAGTTTTTTTGCTTTGGGTTTAATGGCCACCGGCTTTGGAGGGACATGTGGTGGACAGCAGACGAGAGAAGATATCACGTGTATAATGTATATATATATATATATATATATATATGTGTGTGTGTGTGTGTGTGTGAGTGAGAGACTGAGGGTACGTACGATTTCAGCGTTATCTCGTTCTTCCACTTGGTCTTTCCGGCCCACGTCATAAAGAAGGCGTGACTGTCGGCCGTTGGGAGCGCAGAGGGCGCGTAGGGATTCTCGTCGACGACGGGTATCTTGGCAGGCGGCTCGCCTGCTGCCCGGCCGAGACGGTCTAGAATTCGAGAGGCCCTATATTAGCGGTCTACTTCCCCACAAATACACACGCACACGCACACACACACACACACACACACATATATATATACACACGCACACACAGAATGATGATGGTTCCCCGCGCAGCATACTCACTTACCCTCCTGGAAGGCCTTCTCCATCGACGGCGCGAAGTCCGGCCTCGACATCCTCGCGGCGTTGTCCCACCCGTTGACCAGCGGCACCTGGGACAGCACGGCCTTGACCCGCCGGTCCACGGCCGCCGCCCAGAGGACGTGGCCGCCGCTGTACGAGCTGCCCCAGAGGCCGATCCTCGCGGCGTCCACCTCCGGGCGCGACTGCGCGTACGTGATGGCGTCCCGCAGGTCGCTGATCTGCTCGGCCGGGACGATCTCGCCGGCGTGCTGCGCGGGGCCCGTGTCCGAGTCGCCGAAGCCGCGGTGGTCGTAGACCAGGCAGTGCAGGGGGAGCTTGGAGGCGAAGTGCCTGGCGAAGACGTCCAGGTCCATCTCCTTGAGGGCCGAGAAGCCGTGGCAGAGGACGAGGCACGGGAGGGGTGAGGTGGACGAGGTGGTGGATGGCACGAACCAGCCCCGGAGGGTTACGGCGTCGGAGGTTTGGAACTCGATGGTTTCGAAGGCCATGTTTGGACTTCTGCGGGGCGAACGGATGGGTCAGGATGCGATCTGAGTACCTAGGTAGAGATGAAATGCCCGAGTATGCAAAAGGCTTCACTCAACATGAGAGAGAGGAGAAAGCAGCGTCTAGGTAGGATGCGGGTGCCGTTACCTATACCTAGGTATTTATCGCGGCTCTTCACATGTGTGCGTGGGCGAAATTCGTGCGCTTGTTCATAAAGTGACTGGAACATAAGTCGCACGCGTGAACGTTAATACTTACTTATTAAGTAGGTAGGTACGGTGCGCCACTGTGCCCGAAAACCCCCGGTTGCATTGGGTTCCTAGATCAAGTACGCCCGCCCCATGCGACCCTTTTGCGCCATTCAAACTCTCCTTCACACTGAATCCCTCTTGGTTGCGCAGCCACTTCGCCCCCCTAGCTTCCATCTGAAAGCCATTTACAGAACGTTTGAGTGGCAATGGTGGACTTGGCATTCCCATATAAACATCCATGGATTCCATACAAACTTATAGTGTCATTTTACAAAGATTAAACCCCCAGGCTCAAGCCTCTCCAACAGTCGTATACGTTGGCAGAAGAGAGGCGGATTTATTGAATAGATTAAGAAAAATGCTCCGCATGGGTTCTTCACCATCTACATGGGTAGCTTCGGGGAGGAGCGGTTATAGAGAAAGCAGGAGCGAACTATTCACACAGCTCTGCCGCCAGTCAACGCAGCTGTTCAGGATCACGCAAATGAGAAACTTGTTTCTCATGTCTTGCTTTTTTTGAAGAGCACAAAGCGAAAGTCGGGCGGGACAACCATCAACACCACTCCCATTTTTTATGATTATTAAAAAAAATAAAAAAAATAAAAAAGGAGCACCTGGGCAGTGATTGCGGTTCAGGTTGAGTCTTCCCCCCCTTATTCTTTTCTGCATCTACCTTGCAAATGGACTGAGCTCGGGCGCATCGGTCCAGAGTTTAGAACAACTGCCTTCTTTGATCGCTGGCAACGGTACAACCTAGACCATGGCGCTGCCATCTTTCCCCTTGCATGATGGGGCCATGATGCTCGCGGTCAGTAACTCCTTCCTCCCGTTGTGCCACGTTGACCTTCAGGCCTTCGAGACCGATTGTAAGCTGGGGCACTTCCCACCACATATATCGGGTTTGGACAAGGTGGTACAGAAAGGATGGCGGAGGCTCATTGAGTCAAGAACTTTATCCAGATCTTCAAGACCGCGATCTCGTCTGGATTCACCCACGTCGATACAGCCGAGGCTTACGGGACCGCAGGAGAAGTTGGCATTGCCATCAAAGAAGAGAGAAACATGCCCTGCGAGGAGGCGAGAAGCTGTTCGTGACATCCAAGGTCCTAGA
Source organism: Dendrostoma leiphaemia (assembly GCA_026120015.1). NCBI lineage: Eukaryota > Fungi > Ascomycota > Sordariomycetes > Diaporthales > Erythrogloeaceae > Dendrostoma > Dendrostoma leiphaemia. Next base: position 202,434 of record JALRMF010000035.1, on the reverse strand, counting down.
GTCTGCCGGCGACGTCGATTCCGCCATCAATAACAGCCTCCACAAGTTGCGACTGGATCATGTTGACATGTACCAAACCTTGCCCCATCCTCTTCTCCCTTGTCTTTTTATTCCGTCATCTGATGCAAGACAACTCTAAAACCATGCTCTCAGGTACATAATCCACCCGCCGTGCTGGACAGACGACAAATCCAAGCTGCAGGACGTATGGAAGATGGATGGTGCTCATCTCTCCAGCAGAGCCAAAAGCCATCGGTGTCTCTAATCATCTTGGTCCGCACATCGAGGCAACTCTTGCCGTTGCTAGCATCGTAACCTGCTGTGAACCAAATCAAGTTCCATGCTTACCTGCAACGTGCTGACGATTACGTGCCCTGGCTGCAGAGCAAAGGCATTCAGGTCTCTGCTTTCAAGCCTCTGACTCCGGCCACTGCAGCTGCTGGGGGGCCCTCTGGCCGTTGTGGCGGAAAGGATCTCCAAGAAGCATGGGCCGGGGTGGTCTATCGACTCCGTTTTGCTTCCGTGGCAGGTGCAGAAGGAGGTGATCCCCGTCATGACGACTGGGAAAGAGAGCCGACTGAAGGAGTACCTGGAAGCTGCCGAGTACGAGCTTACGGAGGAAGACATGGGTGAGATCACATCTTTGGGCCTGACGCATCACTTTAGGAACTGGGGCAAAATCGCTTTGCTCCAGATGACAGAACTTGATAGTTAGCAGATTTGAAGGAACTTATCAAGCTGGGAGGCTGAATGGCTCCTGTCAGGTTGATTGCCGAGGTAGGAGATGGAAGGCTTCATACTAAATTGAGAATGTTAGGACCCAGTTCTAATGCTGCAATCAGAGTTACCATTGCCGTGAAGGGCCCCAAAATCTCAATCAAACCATTGCAACACGTCAATGCGTCCTTTGCACAGCTGTTCAGGAGCCAGTTTGTCTTGAGCTTGTCTCACTGGACAAGAAAACAGCAGGGCATTGCAGACGCCGAACGAAATATGGCTTTTTGACGAGGGTTCCTAAAGGTTTTCAACCAACAAACGCGGCTTTCAAGCTATATCATCACAATCCCATCCATGATGTCAGGAAGAATGGGATTGATAAGTTCTCCATTGAGGAATATGGCTTTGGATTTCATGAGCAGAGATTCTGAGCCAGAGTCATGCCCCATTAGAGCGTCCGAGGATGACATCCATCCCAGCGGAGAAGCAACGCAATGCAGTTTTGAAGTACATCGGCGTCATGAACGGCTTTTGTGTGTGAAAAGCTCGGAGGAGAAGAGGCAGTCTGCTTTGGCTCCAGAGTAAATTTCATGCTCGGGTCTGATGCTTGCTTCCAAGTTCGAGCACCGATCAAAATTAATCCTCTCCTTTCACGATTTAGTCAGCACAAGGTAATCAACAAGTTTCTGAATATTTTCACGCTTGAAGAAGATGCAGATGCAAGGAGGATGGCCATAGAGGTTGCACACTCTATACATGCAGGTACAAACACATCAAGCGCCACCCAGAAAATACGCTACAGAGATAGGCTGACATTCATCAACACATGGGTCACCCAATGGGGTGAAGAAAACCTCCGTCATATCTCCCTGGTGACCAAGGAAAGGCCGACATCGAGGTTGGCAAATGTTGCGTGCGGATCATTGAGTAGGCCTTCCGAGGAAGGTTGGCCACCATGTTACTGTGCTAGACCAGCGCTGACTTGTTCATAGCGTCTGGCGGCCCCTGATTCCCGTGATACAGAATCATGCTCATTGCCCTGGCTTTCTGCGATCGGAGGACTCTGAAGCAGTCTGATTGGGAGACAGTCGAGAAGGTCAAGCCTTCCTGTATTGTAGATTCCGTGTACCCACGGTACAACGAAAGCCACCAGTGGTACTCCTTGAGGGACCTGACCCAAGACGAAGTGGCCATGTTCACCGTCTGGGATTTGGACCACGCCGACGAGCTGGTAAGTGAGAACTCGCCCGAAACATGGAATTTGTTCACGATGACTGAGATTTGCTGACAATTGATCCGAAACATAAGCGAGCGTTCCTCACAGCTCCGTACAGCCAGCTGATGCGCCCGGAGATGCTGGACCAACTTCCAAGGGTGAGAATTGAGACGATTTATCTTCTTTGGAATAAGAAGTGAAAACAGTGGCAGATGTGGTAGGCAGCTTCAGCCACAGACTTGGGAGATTCAGATAGCGAATGCAATTCATACACTACCACTTTTGATGCCCCATGCTCACCACATTCGAGCCAGATGTGAACCGGCAGCCCTGAGGCTCTCCTTTTTGCCAAAGTTTGGGCTTCTGCTGCACTTTGCAGCCACAGCTTCAGCCAGAATGGCCAAGCAGAACAATCAACATATTGCGCCTCTAACAGGTTCTCATTTTCTAGTTTCTCGTCTGTGAATGCATGCGACCAAGTTCTGGATACGGCAGACTGGGTAGCTCACAGCACCGATATGCCGAGCCATCCGATGATCGAATGATCGATCACACATGCATGACAGCAAGGCCGGTAAATGCTGACGTGTTATCCTCGTACACCTTGATCTTGTTGCTCGGCGCGCATGCATCGCACTTCCAGAGACGGCCGGACTGGATAAAAGGTTAGCCATGGACCATGTACTGTACGCAACAGCAGACTCGCCGCAACCGGGGCTCCCACTTACAATATCAGCCACCCACACAACACCATTCACCTTGTCCAGGCGCAGACCGATGGCCTCACCGAACGCATGCGCCAAGATCTGCCGGCCGAGCGCCTTCTCTGCGGCCGGGGCGTCGCCGATGAGATGTTTGCAGTTGAGCGTGTTGCCCAAGGGCAGCTCGCCGCGGTCGGTCCAGTACAGGACGCCGGCCTCATCGTCCATCTCCAGGTCGATGGGCTCGGGGAGGCCGGAGGCGACGACCTCGACGTCCGGACGGCTGGCGGGGGTGGCGCCCTCGGGCATGTCGATCTCGGCGCTGAAGATGCGGCCCTGGCTGGCCTTGGAGGCGCCCTTCTGCGTCCAGAAGAAGCGGCCGAGCCTCCTGGACACGGCGACCCCCACGCACCACCTGGTCTGGTCCGCCGCGTCGCCCGGGTCCTGCCAGTCGCCCGTCTGCACCAGGGTCTCCAGCTGGGAGCCGTCGGCGCCGACGCGCATGACGCGGAGGCCCTCGCGGTCGCAGACGTACACCTTTCCGGCCTCCTGGTCCACGACGCACTGCTTCGCCGTGTGGATCGCGCCCGTGGGGACGACGGTCTTGACGTCGCTGCCGTCGAGGTTGGCCGAGTAGACCGCGGCGTCGTTGGACTTGGGGGAGCCCATCGTGGTCCAGATCATTCGGTTGGTGGTTTTTTCGATATCTGGCATTGGTGTGAGCTTGGGGCGTCGTCAGCAGGGAGCTTGGGTAGATGGCAGCGCTCACCGATTCCATCAGGACAGTAGCCGTGTCCGAGAATCTCAGCAGCCTTGCCGGTCTCAACATCCACGCTGAGGATCTGACCGCGATGCAGCACATCGCTCAGGCTGTCCTTGGCCCCAACCGGCTCTGCAAGGCCAAGATTGAGAAGCAGAATTTTGGTTTGTGTGCCTGGTTCAGGGACCGGATACAGACCACCTTTTCCCGGAGTTTTGTTGCCCAGCTGTCCTGGGGTGACATAGTGTTCTTGGAGCCAGTCGAGGTGAGTTCTTGCGAGGCCCCGCTCCTTCACGTAGTGCTCTTCGATGTTCTCGACAGTGTCCAGACCCACTTGATCCATCATCCGGCATGGACCAACGCGCGCCTGTCGATGGTCACGTCAGATGGCCGTCCCTCAGAGAGCAGCAAGGGCTACACATATGTACACGTACCCCATAGTTCTCCTTGAACACCCTGTCGATCTCCGGGGGCGTCGACACGCCTTCCTGCAGCACCTTCAAGGTTTCCCTCTTGATAGCCGCCCAGATACGGTTGAAGACGAAGCCCGTGGACTCTCGCAGAGCAAGGATCGGATGCAGGCCGGCTTCTTTCAGTCTGTCGACCGCGAACGGAAAGATGGCCGGGTGGGTGTGGCCGTCGGTCATCAGCTCCACTATCAAAGCTTCTGGCGGCATCTAGGACCGAAGGATCAGCGACTGACGCGGAAGCGAATGTGCGAGATTCGAACTGGCTGCCTGACCATGAAGTGTATGTTGAGCACCCTCGCCTTTCCGGCCTCGCTCATCCGCGGGACCAGCTCGCTCGACTTGAAAGACGACGAGTTGCTCGCGAGGATGCAGTCGCTAGGGGCATGCTTTTCCAGGTCCGCAAAGGTAGAGACCTTGATCTCGAGCCTCTCCGGCACGGCCTCGAACGTGAGCCAGGCGTCCTGCACACAGGCCGCGAGGTCCTCGACGGCCTCCCACGTGCTGGCATCCCGGCGGGTGAGGGCCGTGAACTCGCCAATGTGCTGATCAATGTACCTGACTGCTGCGTCTCTCTGAGGCCCGGAGGGATCGCGAATCCTGACGGGCCATCCGCCGGCTGCGAAACACGCAGCTGTTCAGACTGTCAGTTTCTCGTCTATCTGATCGTGGAACAGACCCTTCACTGCATACCGATACGTCGACCCAAGACACCACCGCCCAACACGGCGACTGGACGTTTTTCCCAACCAGAGGGCGGCTGCCAAGTCGAGCTCATATTGATCGTGATCGAGGGGTGATGGTCACAAAAGAAATCCTTGGTGGGGCCTCGACAGAGAAATATCAGGCAAGGTACTGTACTACTAGGTATATCGAATCTTGACCCAGGGACCAGGCGCTGTTCGAAGCAGTTTTATGTGGTGCATGTGCGGTACCTGGGGCTTTAGATGTTACGCATCTATTCGCTCTACTGTATTCGCTGCAGTGAGCCACCCACTAGACGGACACGCGAACGAGGTCTTCCGGATGCCTCGGACACACCCGGTACGAGTACGGTTGCGTCCACATGTCGTCGTTTGAGCGGCCGGCGCGCATTGCTGCAGAACCGGGGTCAGCGTCCATGCCCTGGAGGACGGCGCAAACTAAAAAGCGAAAAGACGCTGTGACGTCGCTTCTGCGGCTGTCCACGCCCTAACAACCCTAACCCGGGCTTCTTCTGCTTATCAAAGTCAAGCGCACGGCGGCTGATACCTCAAACGCAAACCTCAAGAAGTACATATTATAGGGGTGCCCCAAGGGACCCGTCCGAGACTATAATAATCTAATCAGTTGCAAGCACTTGATTACGTACATAGTAGTCCAAGGATACAGCTTTTGCTTCATCCTCCCATCGGGACCGAACGACCCCGCGGCGCGGCACAGCGGGCTACCTAGGTACATCTACATCCGGTAATGTAGTGATGCCACCGAGGCCAGGCTGTAAGTAGCGACCAATTTCACCTGCAATCCTGCACAGCAACCTAGACCTTGTTGCCTCATCCGCACACTGACGTCTCCCCGGTCCCCAAAAACAATCAAACTCAGCAGGCTCTCATGCCGCCCATTAGGGCAAAGGCACAGGTAGCACAGTACCTGTGCAGATATTGACCGTACCTGCCTGCTCATATAGCATCATTGTTCACCTTTTCTCCTATCTAAGTAAGTAGATAGTAGCGTAGCGAGTGGAAGCGTGATGATGCATGATGATGCATGAAGATGCATGAAGCCCACACACATGAATATGCAGGCGTGCTGCGCGATCCTACCCCCATGGGAGTATCCAAGTTCAGAGCCAGAGAAGCACTGTGAGTAATGGCAAAACCCGGCATGTAATAATGACGGATGGCTTGTAACATTGACAACGCCGACTTTTTCCGCGTCCTCCTTCCACGCTGAGGGTTTTAGGGCGTACGACGTACTCACTTACGGTGCAGAACGGTCATGACGGTTTCCTTGGGGGCAGTTGAGAGATCAAGACGATGACGACGCGGTTCCAAAATCAAGGCACGATTTCAGGGCACGTTGAAGGTACCTAGGTAGTTTTTGACACGATATTAGACTCGGATCGTAGATATAAAAATAGGAATCTATATCTTGACATGACCCAGATTGCTGGCTTGTAAAGTGCGTAGCAATAAGGTCATGCGTGTAGTACCGACGACAAGTTCGCTCCTGTCGACTGCCTACGACTGCAGACTCGTGCTCTTGCTCGGATACTCTGTCCTCCTCTTCGTCCTCACGTACAGATTCACGGGTCGGATCAGCTGGAAGAACGGGTCGTACTCGACGGCAGTCTCGCCTTCCTTCTCCCAGTGATACCGCCAGACAAGCTTGGGCAGGAAAATCTTGACTTCCTGCAGCGCGAAATTGAAGCCGATGCACATCCTCTGGCCGGTCGCGAACGGAATGTACTGGGCCTTGTGGTGGACCGGGTTCTTGTCCCATCTATCGGGGTCGAAGCGCGCCTGGTTCCGAGGTGGCCATGTCAGTAGTCGCTACACGGCTGCTTATTGTCTACAAACCTTCAACAACTTACAGGATCATTCCAGTACTTCGGATTGTGGTGAATATGGTGGAGGGCAGGGATGCAGACATCGCCTTCGTGAATCTTGTAACCTCCAGGCAAGATGCAGTCGAGCCGTGCTGTCCGGCCTGGCTGATAGGAGGGATTGTGCACTCGCTGCATCTCCTTGATGTACTTTTCTTGGAAGGTGAGTCGATCTGTCAGCTCCGGGGTGACTTCGGTGTCGTCTGAAAAGTCGTTGTCCACCAGCTCTTGCAGTAATCTTGCTTGCATGCCCGGATAGGTCACAAGGCCGTAGACGAGCCACGAGAGCAAGGTTGACGTCGTCGTGAAACCGGCTCCGCCAGCGACGATGATGGCATCCACAAGATACTGGTTTGGCAGTTTCTGTCCAGAGGCATCAGTTGCTCTCACCAGGTAGTCAATCATGTTGGCAGCGCTCAGCGCCGCGTCTTGAAGCGGCAGGTCCTCGGCGCCGGATGCACTCGCGTTGCCGATGGCCTTCTCGACCTCGTCATGTAGGAACTGCTTGATGTCTCTGAGCTTCTTCGGATCGCCAAACGGCAGGCTGGCATACGGGGGGACACTTTTTTGTTCAGAGACAGGTTCTCCGCCATGGCTAGGACGAAGGGGGCCATTGGCGCGTCCGGATCCGAGAAATGCTGGAAGTCCATGTCCATGACGAGCTTCCCGATGGCTTGTGAGCCTAGCTTGAGCATGTATTGATAAACATTCCACGCTTGGTCTGACGCCTCCAGCTGGTCAAAGACAGGAGATGCGCTGTCGATGGTCTGGTTCATGAGCGGAGCATAGTGGCGAACGGCCTTTGGACCCAACGCCGGCGGCATAAACTTATGGACGAGCTTCCAGGAGAGATTGTCCGTGTCGCTCAAAAAGACGCCTGCAAACTCATTCTTGATCGGATACAGCGGGTGGTTCTGATTGATGATTTTGGAAAAGAATGGAGACTCCTGGAGAACGATCAAAGCAATGTCGGGTTCGTTGATTTCAATGACCTTGCGGCCCATGTTGTGCGTCTGGAAGACCGGACCGTACCTCTCGAAAAGTCTCTGGTGATTGCCGAGGTGGTCCGGATAGATCTCCAAGTAATTGCCAAGCCAGGGCAATCCCTTGGGCCCTGGAACCTCTCGTACACTGAGGCCATCGATGGTGATGCCTACTGGCTCGGACGCGTGACCAATGTCCTCCAGAGTTTCCACCTGGCGACCCGCAGTCTGGAATGCAATGCCTTTGAAGACTCAGCGATCGCACTGCCGACGAACGGAGAAAGACACATACCAGATGGCTCAACGATAGCAAACTGGCCGGCAATTAGGGTCTTTAATGCTTCGACATCTTCTGCCGAGGAGATGTCGATGTCAAGCGCCGAAGACGTCTCTTCGCCGACTAGGTAGAACTTCTGGCCTGCCATGATGATAAAGTATAAGAGCGCTCATTCGAAGTGCAGAAAAGAAGGTCCTGTGCCAGGGCGGCGTTGGAGTCGTAGTTACTAGTTATAGCAACTGACACCTGGGATCATTGGGAGACCGATTCGGTGACAGTACTCTTCGAAGTTACCTAGGTAGCTGTCTTTCGAACTTGCGCATCTCGGGAGCTCCGGACCGCTCCTCGGTCGGTTCAGACTCCATGGACACCTGGGCATCCCATGGAATCAAATGCCCGTGTAGGCGCCAATGTGTATTGCGTTGTCTTCGCCAGCCTGGGGTAAATGTGCCGATTTGGACGAAGGAGGATGCCCGGATGTGACGTACGTCTGGGTCGCTGTGTTAGACTGGTCAAGGATCCAACGTAGCCGTGACGCAAAGACTTATTAGGTATCATCAACAGATCGCGAGATGCAAACCGCAAAAGGTTAGCACAGCGCGTACATTTGACGGTGGTACGACCTTGCAGTTAAGTTGATGATGCATAGAGCGACGAGCTCCGACGGGCATGCAAGGCCCTCCCAGGTCAGAGCGTGCCGAGGTGCCCAGGTGGACAGAGCGAGCTATCCCATCCCATGCATCAAGGAGGGAGCCCACTCAGAACGCAGCCAGCGGTCCACGAAAATAGTCGTGGGTTGAGCTTCAATGTTTCCGAGGTTGCCGGCAGGCATATATTCGGCTGATCACTTCCATCGCAGCTTCTAAGACTGCCAATTGCTCGTGACTGTTACCTCGCAAGACTTTGTTTTCTATTTGGCCTCCGTAGTACCTACTTGGGTACGAAAATGGATCCCTCACCAGACCGCAAGGAGCTGAAGGCTCAATGGAAGACTGAAGCAGAGGTGCCTGTGCTCACTCAGGAGGACGTTGCAAACCACAAATCAAAGGGTGATAATTGGGTCACCATACACGGCCATGGTAAGAAGAGTCAGAAGGCAAAGTACAATATTGATGTCGTCACGGAAGCTGATCCACTTCGTTCGATGTTAGTGTACAATGTCACTGAATACCAGCGAGACCATCCTGGCGGTGCGGATGCGCTGCTTGAGGTAGCGGGCCAGGACGCAACAAGTGCGTATGAAGATATTGGTCACTCGGAAGACGCCAGAGAAATCATGCATGGCCTCTTGGTAGGAGTCCTTCGAGATGCCGCAGCCCGTCCCACGGCATCGTCCAAGCCGGATGTCCAGGTAGTGCGGCGGGGACCGAGCAAAAATCAGCAGAAGACCTCCGCGATCACTACCGCTCACCTGGAGCTGGCCGGATGCTCGGTGGCGACCGTGGCTGCTGTGTGGTACTTGAGCAGCTCACACCTCATCTCGGCGCCCAGCGGTCTCGGCGGCTTCAACAACGGCTTCTTGTGGGCCAGTGTGACGTGCGCCACCATGGTGGCCGTGGGAGCTCGCTTCCTGTCCCAGGCCCTGAGCTTCGGCCGGGACTTTACGTCGTACCCAGCGCATGTTCCGGTGTCACATACCGTGGTGTCGACCAACCGGCCTGCAGGCGCTCTCCTGCGCTCCGAGTATCAAAGGTTCAGACTGGTCCAGAAAGAGGAGCTCGCCAAGGACATCTACCGCTTTGTGTTCCGGCTCCCTGGCGGCCACAATATCCTTGGACTGCCCATCGGCCAGCATATCGCCATTCGGGGATACTGGGACGATGAGTCCGGGCACCACACTGTTACAAGATCTTACACCCCGGTGTCGAACAATAGGGACCTTGGGAGGCTGGAGCTCGTGATTCGATGTTACCCTGACGGCCTGCTGACAGGCAAGTATCTGGTCAAGCTGACGCCGGGAGACGATGTCGAGATGCGTGGGCCTACGGGCGCCATGAGGTACCGAAAGGGACTGGCCAAACGCATTGGTATGATCGCGGGAGGCACGGGAATCACGCCCATGTATGCTGCTGTGTTGATCGACCCATTCCTATATAGGAGCGTCAACGTGATATGCTGATGTTGAGCTTGTGCAGGTACCAGCTGATCCGGGCGATTTGCGAGGACCCTACCGACAAGACCGAGGTCAGTCTCGTGCACGCCAATCGTTCCGAGACCGACATACTCATGCGAGACCAACTGGACCGCTTCGCCAAGAGGTCAGCAGGGCGGTTCAGCGTGTATTACGTGGTTGACAAGGCTCCGCCTGGGTGGAAAGGCGGCGTTGGATTCGTCAACCAGCAGATCATTCAAGAGCATCTGCCGGCAGCATCAGATGGTGAGTCAACGGTCGATCGTGTGGCTGTTTCTCCTTGGGATATCGCCGGCGCTTGCTGACCGAGATACCCTAGATACCAAGATGTTGCTCTGTGGCCCGCCTGGCCTGGTGAACGCCTCGAAGAAGAATCTGGTCACGATGGGGTTCAGCGCGCCCGGTGCGGTGTCCAAACTCACGGATCAAATCTTCTGCTTCTAGGTTACTAGGTGGGCCGGGGCCTTACAGAGCAGATGTTGCGGCTAAGATGATGATAATTGGCTAGGCAGTCATTCTGGATCACTGATATGATGGCTGTGGCGCAGAGCTGTCGCAGACTGGGAATATGTCGGTGTCGGTGTCGTAAAGTTAGAAGACGTTGTCGCGGCATTGGTCCGCTACGTGCTGGAAGCTGGGGCCCACTTCCTGGTTACACCGACTACGTACCTAAAGAGCCTTGCGCGGGGTTCTGCAGTCCCAATATAGAGAAAACAAATCCAATGGGGGTTTTCAGATACACCTGACGAGAAGTCACTTTTGTTGTTTCGAACAATTTCAATTTCGGTTTGTAAAATTCTCTTTATACAAAATAGTATATCAGTCAGTATACCTGGTATAACTATAGCGACTGTTGGAAATTCGCGTCGAGCACAGCAAGCCCGGGAGAAGGCGCCTTACCAACTAGGCTAAGCCTTTCCGCACTGGTATGCGCGATTACTGTAGGCTTTGTATGGTGCGCGGCAGGCGCGGCTAGATCACAACTCACGTTAGCGAGACAACCTCTAAGACGTTATCTTTTGGTTGCAACGTGGGATCCCGAAGGTAGGCGCCGCCTGTCCCAGTCGAACCTGCCCAGGGGGCGGAAGTTCAGCAGAACGGCCCGTGCCCGGGCCCGGGGCCCTTCCCTCCGAGAACCTTGTCCCCGACTCGGCGCATGTTAGACCCGGCCCGAGTTAGAGTAGTGCCCTCCCCCCTTGGTCCCCCCCAAAGGGGAAAAGCACTAAGCACCCCCAAATTTGTATCGTGTTCTTCCACCCTACAAGAGCCAACCTGGAATGGGCCATCCCCAGCATACTGTCCTTCCAAGGCACAGGTGACGGACAGCATGGCTCCGGCGTCGAGGAAACTGGGCGGCGCATGCGATGTCTGTCGCCGACGTAAGTCGAAATGCTCTGGCACGCAGCCTTGTGAGAGGTGTGAGCGTAACGGAATCGTATGCACGTTTGGTCACGCAGCAGGACGGACCACGACGGCAGACTACACGCGACATCTGGAGACCAAGGTCTCTGAGCTGCAGGCGCTCCTGGACGGGCGCTCTCCGGCCCAGGGCGCGTCCCAGCAAATTGCGACTCTTGCGAGCTCGAGCTCGAGCTCCGAGGACCAAGTCGCGCCGGTCGGGGATTCCTCCGGCCTGGTTGACACATTCGTCCGGCCAGAGGATGATTTCATCTTCGTAGAACCACAAGAATACGGTGTGGCCTTTCACGGCCGCCATGGAGGTTTGAGTGCACTTCGCATCGTCCGCAACCTTTGCGATACCGTCACTGATGTTGGACGTCTCGATACTGATGGGGCACATATGGCCGAAGCTTTCGACACATCGGTGCTTCACCTGCTCACAGCAAATAATCTCGAGGCTTTCGCGGTATTGCCACCTCGAAACAAGCTGCAGGAGACCATCAACGCTGCTCTGGACGTGGCGCTCAGCTGCAGAGAATGGCTTGGACCGCGACGAGCTGTGGCGGGGTATCGATGCGCTGTATGAGCAAGATCCAGAGCACCATCGCGACGAGGACAGGACCCTGCTCGCCTTGGTGTATGCTCTGATGGCGCTCGGGAGGCGTTACGAGCCGCTCGGGATTGCTGGCATCCAAGCATCGGAACCCAACCGCATACTTCTGAGAGGGTAGGTCGGACTTGTCGTTGGCATGCCCTTCTGCTGAGGAACATCTAGATCGAGCTACTTCTGCGCCAGCAAAGCCATCGCGGTCGCCACCGGCTGCGCAGACCTCAACACCGTACGGACCACCATCTGTCTCGCCATGTTCCTCATGTCATCGTCCATGACTTCCAAGGCTTACTCAATCATCTGTATCGGCGCCTCGGCCGCTATGCGCTTAGGCTTACATGTGTCTTGCCCGATTGCACAGCAGGAATTGACAGTATATGAGCGGACGCAGAGACGCCAAATGTTTGCTGTACTGAATATGCTGAACCTCATCATCTGCAGCACACTAGGCATGCCTAACATACTCCGTAACGCGGATCCGCGTCAATGCATGCCTGTCCCTGAAAATCATACGTCGGATGAGGGTACGACATTTGTACTTGCCGATCCGCTCTCGCCAGTCGCCGAGACCACCATTGTTTCTGCCAAAATCTACCGCACGCTTGTGAGTCCGCTGATCGAGTAGATGGCCTGCACAATCGACCTGACCGTGGCCCCAGGGCAAGATCATCGAAGCTCGACTACCAGCTCTGAATATGGAATCCAAGTCTGCAGTGTACGAAGTCGATCCTGCACAGGTTCACAGTCTCGCGGCCGAGCTAGACGACATATATCAAAAGTTCCTTGCAGCATCGCCCAATACGACGGATCGGAGGGCACTCCTCGCCCAACTTTTCCTTCGACTACAGGTTTCTGGTGTCCAGTTGATACTCTACCGACCGTTCTTGGTACATCTGGTGCGAGACAAGCGAGATTCTGCTTTTAATTATGATGGCTTTGCTTTTGGGTCGGCTGGGCTGAAAGCGACAATGCAGCTGATCTGGATCATTGATGCCTTTGACAAGAATGGCTTCCTTCGTGAGGCACAATGGTACGTCCAATCACCCAGCGTTACGTTGATCTGTCGCTCACTGTGGAAACCATGCACCTATAACCCTAACCCTGCCAAAACCAGCACTATAAACAGCGCTCTAGAAGCTTATAAATAGAGCGCACCTTTTAACTTTATATATATACATTTTACAGAATAACATCAATTTATATTTTAAACGGTTTGTTTAAACTTTGCTTTTTTTTTTTAATAAGCCTTATATTTTATTTCTATAGTTATAAGCCTGGTAAGTAACCTAGAAATCTTTTTCTAATTGTGTATAAGGTTAAAACGAACCTTTTCCTACTTTGTTTTTTAATTCTTAAGGGTAAAAACGCCTTGTTCTACTTATTTATAATTATGCTTAAAATAGCTAATAATAAGCTTAATGCCTTTATTAGGTATATAAACTAATATACTTTTTTAAAATAGTTTTAGCACTTAGAAACATATTGTTAAATAGCTTAAGTCTAGCATTTAGTAGATTTAAAAGCGCTAAATACAGCGCTTTATAATTAAAATAAGGAGGATTATTATAACGACTAAGCTGATAATTATAAATTTAAGTGCAAAGTAAAAAACGCAGAGAGAAAGAAACGTTAAGAGCGCTTTTCTAAGCAGAAATGCAATATATAAGAATTATAGAATTTAAGCGATTATAAACCCTTTTTTAGCAATTGATTAGATATAGCATATATATACTATCTGCAAGAATATAAGATTAAGAAGGTAAACCTTAATAGGATCTAGATGTGGATTAATAAGATAGTTTAAAAAAACTTTATTAATGCATATATTATAGAAATAAAGCTTTAAAAGAATTTATTAGTATAGTAATTTGTTTAAAACCTAAAGACAGACCTTAGATTAATTAACGCTATAATTAGCAATACTATATGCTTTTAGTATTATAATTATCTTTAAAAGGCTTAAGATAAGGAAACTAAAGCATTAACTTAAATTAGGGAATTTAGAGCCGTTTGTATCTAGGCATAAGCGCATGAAATTTTTAAAATTAAAGGCTTTTTTAGGGCGTAGGATTTCCTTTAGGCAATCTCTAAGAAGCTTGCGCTTAGTTAGGGCAATTAATAGCTTTAGGAATTAATTAAAAAAGACGCTTTAGGAGAATTAATCAGATCCCTCGACAAGCTTATAAACGCGTTCTCAGCCCTTCTCTATTACAACAAACTAAATTATAAGCATAGCAGTTAGGGGATCTTTGCTACCTTAAGAGGAAACAACCTTTTTAAAGCATTTTCTTATTTACCAGCGCTTAAAATAGGCGGAAATAAGTATTAAAGGAATTAAAACACTAGTTTAAGATACTTTTGCCTTTGCTTTCTAGATAAAAAAACAATATATAATTAGCCTTTAACTAAGTATAATATCTTTTATTATGCTTATATTAAAAAATAAAAAGCTAAAAATAAGTTTAATAAAACACTTAATAATATAACCACTGCTTAAATTAAGATTATCTTATATAAAAACCCTTAATATAAAACTCTTAAAAAAGACTTTATTAAGCTTAAGTAGCTACCCTTAACTAAATTAAAAAGGGAAAACTCTTTAAATAGATAGTTTAGAGCATTTTACTCATCTAACAACATTAAAGCCTAAACTCTTTACTTTTTTTTTTATTTTAAGCTTTAAATAGCTTATTTATATATATAATAATATGTTATTTAGTTTGCATAATTATTAACCTTGATTTTTTAAACTTAAAAGTGCCTAGTATAAGCGTAGGCATTTATTTAATATTATTTTCAATTTATAAACACCCTTTTTAAAACAGCATTATTATTAACAACTATAGTGCTATATACTTAGTCAACTCTATTAACCTATTTAAGACCAGCTTTTTTAAGTACTCTTACGGCAATAATACAATTAATGCTAGCATATTAATATTTTCCATTATTAGCTATAAAATAAGGCGTTTTAAAAAAGCTTTAAACGGCAAAGATAAAAAGCAAACGCTAAACCTAATCCTATTAGACGTAGCAGTAGTCAAAGGTTTTCATCTAAATATCGTTTCTAAAGCTTGCTTAACTAATGCAAAGATATAATACTATAGTCTTAATTATATTATGCGCTATAAAATAATAAAAGAAAATGTGATTTTTGCTAAGTTAGTTAGAAAGTTTAATTTAGTTTTTCTTAAATATAAGCCTATTTTATTTTATTTAAAGCTTTAATTTTCTTTTAATAAAATTGTTACACTACCTACCATAAGCGACTTTAACAGCGTTAACTAATAAAACATACGCATAAGAGATAATTTAAAGCATTTTTAACACTTTTAATTAAGGCATTTAAAACTAAGGGCGCTATAGCTCTTAGTTTTAATAGTTTAGGGCGTTAAAATTAATAAAATAAGATGTATAGAATATAAGTTTTATATAAGTATTATAATTACTTAAAATATATACCAAAGACTCTTTAAATAAGCAAGCTTAAAACTCTTTTAAAGGATATTATAAGACTTTTTTATTTATAATAAAGCGTATAATAGAGCAAAGTATGCGTTTATTTATAAGAATAAGTTTAGCGGCAAATTAGCTATAATGAACCTTATAGAGAAGGGTTAGAAATTGGTTTTCTTAGCGCTATAAAATTATAAAGCGCGTATAAACCGCTATTTTAGACTATAGATTTATAAAATTTGCTAAAATGCTAAAGTTGCTGTTATTAAAATAAAGTATACAATAGTATATATAAAATAGTGTGCAAAAAGCGGGATTAACGTTAAAGTTGCATTATTATGCACTAAAGAGCTTAATAAAAGCGTTGAATAAGCAGGAAAAGGTGTTATTAAAAAGGCTTTAGCTTTGCAACTAAGATTAAAATTGCTAGTAGAATTATAGCTGGAATTTATACACGCTGAGATTTAGCTATTTAATAAGTGTTTATTAATATATAAAAACAGCTATTTATTAAATTAAGTTTTATTAAAGTAATTTAGCTAGCATTTTTAGTGGTATAAGCTAGCGTAAATATATAAGCTATATAAGGATTTGCGCCTAGATTAAAGTAATATATACGCTTATAGCTATTATGCTTATATTTTTAAAGAAAAGCGTAAGATAAGCAGTGTGAGATATAATATAAAAACCTAGTCTAGGGCCTATATAGGCTATTTAATTAGCTATGTTTTTATAAGGATTTATTGTATATAGATTCCCAAGCTTAGAAAAGTAATAATAATATATAATGTCTTTTTTAACAAAACTTAATTTTATACTTTAGGGGAGAAAAAGGCTTAGAACGGCTTTTCTAAGGCTAACCTAGAGGTTATTCTGCTTGAAATTGTTAAAATGGAAGAAATTCTTAATTATATTATAATAGCAATAAGCTCGCCGCTATATATTAAAAGCGGTTAAAATAACTAAAATATAGCTTTAAGGGAAGATTTAGATAGTTTACTAAGTTAAAACTTAAGGGTAGATAATTAAAATAGCGCATCTAGACCGCTTTTACTAAGCGGTTTAAAATAATAGCGCATAAGACAAAGACTTCTAACCCTGTTAGATACTTTAAAATATAACGCTTAAAATACTAGCTTTTTAAAGCATAACGTTTAAAATATTAGCTTACTTGAAAAAAAGCTTAAAAAGGCTGTTAAAAATGTCTATGCTGCGCAGAATACGCGCTACCCTGCTACTTAAAGCCAAAGCGCTTTAAACAAGCTAACCTAACCGCTATAGAGATTAGAGAAAATTAAGCAAGCTTTAAAGGCAAAGTATATATATATAACCGCTTTTATAAAAAAGGTTAATAAAATATATTAGTTAAATTTCCTAACTATCTTCCTGCTTAATTAGCTTAAAAGGCTAATTTTAGGCGCTAATCGTCGCTATTAAACTATATATTATATATTTAATGCAGCAGTAAATAAGGCATCTGCTAAACGCAAAAAAGCCTTATATTTTGCAAAAGAAAAGTTTAAAGCTCTTAAGAGAGACTCTTAAGGATAATATAACTTAATGCACTATATAAACTTTTTGCTAAAACTAAAGAGCTGAAACAACGCTTAAAAGTCTTAATATAAAGAGCATTAGCTTAAAGCCATATATAAAGAAATATAAACGCTTTTAAAACTAAATGTTTAGCGCATTTTTAAAAGAAAAAGATTAATAATAATACTTCTCTTTTTAAAATAAATATATAAGTATAAGCTTAATAAGAACGGCAACGTTACCTTATATAAGGCGCAGATTTATATTAGAGGAAACCTTTAAAAACCTAGTTTAAAAGATATATACACAGCTATACTTACTGCTCGTTCCTTTTGCATACTCATAGCTATTGCAGCCTATTTTAACCTTAAAATTAACTTAATAAATATTAAAACTGCGTTTTTAAACGCCTATTGTAAAACCTAAACCTTTATTTTTATAAAACTTTCTGCTAGATTTAAGAAGCCTAGGATATATAAATGGCTAAAACGCGCTTTATATAAACTAAGAGACTCTTTTTTGCTATAGTACAAAGACTTATTAGCAATATTAACTAAACTAAGCTTTATAGCTTCGTTTAAAGAACCTTGCCTATATATAAGCAAAAAACAAGGCATTTTTATCCTCTTTTATATAGATAATATACTTTTAATCTACTTTTAGAATAGGGTAAAAAAAGCGTAGGATATCTAAGAAAAGCTATTTAGCAAATATAAGATTACCTTTTTAAAAGACGCTAAATGGTTTCTTAGAATATATATTTAAAGAGACTGTTTAAGCTATATAATTAGCTTAATATATAACTCTTATATTAATAAAATCATATTTAAGTTTAGCTTTTTAAACAACCTAAAGGTTTTTTCATATACTTTTTTAGCCTTTTAAAAGCTTTTAAAATATAAAAGCTAAGCTATAAAGGAGAAAATACACGCATACCAACAAAGAATTAGATTTATTTTATATACTATTATTATAATGCGCCTAAATGTAGCCTTTACATGCGCATATTTGTTATGTTTCCTTATAAACCCTAGTCTAGAATACCTTAAGGCAGTTAATAAAGTGATATAATACTTATTTAGAATAAGGTTTCTAGCTATCTAATATAGCGCCTAAAATAATAAGGCATAAGCTCTGCTTATTATAAGAGACGCTTTATTTGCAAACAACTCTAAAGATTGAAAGTCCTCCTAAGGGTATATTATGCTTTTTTTTAATAGATTTATTAATTGGAAAGCCTCTAAGCAAGCAACTATTTTAACCTTAATAACCAAAGCAGAAATACTTATTCTTAAGTTAATAATAAAAGAGACTATAGCACTGAAAAGACTATTTAGAAATATATAATTAAACTTTGCACAGTCTTAAAATGTTTATTTAAATAATCTCTAGATTATAAGGCTTATTATTTTAAATAATCAAAGGCTTATAATAAAACTTAAGCATATTAATATATAAGAAATATAGCTAAAGCAAGAGTATTAAAAAGAAAGCTTTAAAGTTATATATTTTGCAATAGATTAAATACCCATAAATAAGCTTATAAAACTTTTAATATAAGCTTTATTTAAGCATTTTAAAGCGATAATAAATTTATAAAATGTGAAAAAAGAGTTGGGATTATAAATTATCTGCTGAAATATTATTTACCTAGCGCGTTATAAAAGCTAAACGCAGCGTAATTGTAACTTTATAAACTTTTAAAATTAGCTAAATAAACTGCTTATTTTTTTTGCCAATATTTATTAAAATACTTTAACGTCTAGGACCGCTAATCTAAGCATTTATAATTATAATATCTAAGCATAAAATATATTATTTAAAGCGCTTAAAGCTTAGAAAAAACTTTATTTAAAGCTTTGCTAAGCTTAGCTAAAGTTTTAGTGCGCTTTTTCTCTTATAAGTTTACATTAGACTAAGCTGTAAAAATATTTTTTTAAGCGTGCTTTAGCTTAAAAACATTCTTTTAAAAAGCTATATTGCTGCGCTTAATTTTGCGCTTAAGATTATTATAATAATTACCCTTAAATAGCTTTATTAAGACCTTTTAAGCTATATAAGCTTTTTTTATGCAAGTTGCAAAAGCTTTAATGTTAAAGTAATTGCGCTTAAAAATGCATTTTCTACGCATCTTCTTAATTGTATTAGCAATCTTATCCTTTTATATTTAGCGCTGCTGCTTTTTAATATAATTATAAGCGTTTAGAAAGGCTAGTTGTTTGCATTAAATAAAGTGGGCAATAGGCAAAAGAACCTTAGAAATGAGAGCATAAGCATACAAATTTTTATTATAGTAATTATAGCGCTTAATATAGCACTTATTATTAGCTTTCTTAGACTTATTAAGGCAGATTCCATTGTTTTTTTTACTATAAGCGCTTTAGATATAATTGATATAAGGTATAGTATAAGCTATATTAAATGCTAAGCGCTTAGAAAGGTTAGCTAAGAGCTTATTAGTATAGTTGTAGGTGGCAGTTTTGAATTTTTTAACCGTTTTAGAAAAAAAGGGCTTGTTAAAAGTAGTATTTTCGGCGCCTTTAGCAGCCTTATTGCTCTTAAAATCATTTATATAAAACTTATTAATTTTTATTTATTATGTTTCCTATATTAGAACAATTTACCTTTGTTACCTTTATTATTTCTACTACTATTAGCACTAGTTTTAAAAGGGTTTTTTATACTGTTATTATTAGGGAAAGAAGCGCTGGAATTATTATTTTAAGCGTTTCTATTATTAATAGCAAGCTTAAAATTATCTTTAGTATTATTAGAAATATTAATAAAAGTTTTAATAAGGTTATTTTAATTATCTTTATTGCTAGAAATAAGCAGCAAAGAGTTAACTTTAAGCGCATTAGCATTAGCAACTTTTTTATTACAAATAAGAAAAAATATTTACCAATGGTAAAAAAAATAGATAAGATATTAGGGGCGTTTTGTTTAGCGTTTAACTAAGTATAAATTTTATTATGCTTATAAAAAAAACACTTATAAATATTTTTAGTAAACTTTTTTTAATAAGCGCGCAAATGAGTAAAGGGCATTTAAATATTGCTAAGAGGCTAGAGAAAGTTTATAAGATTATTCTTAGGCTTATTAGCTATTGTTAGAAAGCTTAAAAAGACTTAGGCAATGTATAGGTAAAATTAGTAATGAAAAGTTAGGTATAGGGTAAAGGAAAAAAAGTTGAGTAGGGGGTAGTTTCCCTGCAGCTAACTTATAGCTAGGGGGTATATAGAAACTATGCACTTATAACCTTAACCCTGCTAAAACTAGCATTATAAACGGCACTTTAAAAGCTTATAAATAAAGCGTACCTTTTAACTTTATATATATACACTTTATAGAATAACATTAATTTACGTTTTAAATAGTCTGTTTAGACCTTGCTTTTCTTTCCTAATAAGCCTTACATTTTGTTTCCACACTCATAGCTAGAACGCAGGTTCGCCATTTTCTTCCTCTCACTTGCAGCAACGTCTTTGATCTACTTCGTGCTGGGCAATCAAGGACCTACGTTTGAAGAGAGCAAAGCTGCTGCTATCAAAGCCGAAACGATGCTAAGAGACCTAGCCGTCAGCAATCCTACTGCGAGAATTTGCCATGTGTCCATCGCAGCGCTGATGAACCACCTGTGTTGGTAAGTCAATCTCCGTATACGAAGAGGTCTGAATGGGGGGGTGAAAACGAGTGTATTGCTATAGTTGTTAATGATGTCTAGCAGAAGGAATGGAAGGGAAACTATCGTTGTACGCTAAAGGGATTAGGCATACACGCGTACGGTCTCTTCCAATTGCCGTCGAGCCGTATTAGCCCGGCTAGCCATTTAGCCAGCTGGTTTCTTTTAGTAGCCGTATACCTTTGGTCTAAAGCAGATTAGGCTATTGCTATAGCTATTAACTTATACTAGCAGTTTTTTGTATCGGCTTGTAAACCTTTATTATATACTTTAAAAGATTAGTTTAAAACTTAAGCCATAGGCAATCAGTTGCCTGAATAGGAAAGAAACAAGTAATAGTTATACTATATAAAGGAAACACACTTATTGCCTAGTTTATAGGCCTTTAAATAAAACCCTTCACTTATATCGTTAACTTATTATTATTGACTAAGCATTCTAGCGCTTTATTTAATATAGCCTTTGTCATAGCGTTAGCAGAGTTGTTGTTGCTATTAACCTATTGTACTTTTGTAATCTTACACTGTTTATATAATTAATATAAAGCTATTATATTAATTATCAGCCTTTTTTCCCTAGTTGTACTTAATTTAACTAGACACTTATACAAAGAATACAAGTTTATATAGATAACTAAGGGCATTGTGGGAAGGCTAAGTCTATTAGTTATTAAGCAGAGCGTCGTCTTTATCAAGAGACTAATATTAAAAGCGTTAATAATCCTATAGATCTTTAACGCTAGAGAGCTCTAAGTAACCCTTTTGCACTTAGTAAAACTCTAGTATACAAGGTTTTTTGTTAATGTAAATTAATCGTTAGTATTGGTTTTATTTTTAATTGCTAGAATAAACCCAATCTAAGAGCTTAAATCTTTATTGCTAGCTAGAGAGCCGTTAGCAAATGTAAAGAGCTTAGCCGTTGCTAGATTAAAGGGGACATATTATAGCCCTTTTGATAGGTTATTAAGTTGCTACTATAAGCGATCGTTAAGCTTTATATAGTCATCTTTATTAGGGTTTTAAATCTAGGTAGCAATAGATAGGTTGAAAAAGGCCTTTGGTTGGCAAATTAAGGCGATATAAGCACTATAAGCGCATTGCTTTATATATCATTAGTATTAGTTAGTTGACTTAGGATTAACGGAAACGATCTTGGTGCCTTGACCCTTTTGCTTTAAGTCTAGCTTAGTCCCATCTATCGTCAACGTAGCGCCGTTAAAATCCAAAGCAGTACCAGGGGAAAGGAAGGTCTTAGCCTTGGCCTTAAACTAGGCCTCTTGCAACTTTTGGTTTTTCAATGCTAAAAAAGCTAACGTAGCCAAGATAAGGGTATTATTAGTTTGCATACTAATAAGGCTAAAAGTCTCTAGAGGTTTATTGGTAATTAGAAGGCATAGGTTATAGGTCAAGGTTGATATATTAAGCTTTTCCTAGTGGTAGCCCTGGTACGTAGCAAACTAGTAAACGCCTGCTTTAGCAATGCCGTAAAGTGGCTTAATCACCCTAATAATAGTGTTTTGGGGATATTTAGTTTATAGAGCAGCCGAAACAGCAGCCAGTATAATATATGTAAGTTTAGTCTGTGATTATGGGTATGCCTAGGTAATGTCGCGTAATAATAGCGTTATGCCGCCTTGCAATAGTAATAGGGCAAGGGCTAAAATTAACCACTAGCTAGCACGTTGAATTGTAAGGGATTATATTAAAATAGACGCTTTCTCCTTGTCATTGTAGCCTTGTATAACCAAGCGTAACTTTTTGTAAAGCTTAGTAGTCTTGCCCTTAACTTTCTATACTATATAGGCTTTAAAGATGCGGTGGCTATTATGCCTAGCTTTACTGTAGCGTTTAAAGCTAAAGATGCTATAGCCAACAAGGTTATCTACCTTTTAAGCGTTAAACGCTTTAAACGGCTCGCCTAAGGTTGTTATAATGCCATTATTCTTTAACTTAACGGCAAAGTTATAGTTGTCCTCTTTTTTCCTCGTTAAGAAGGCGCTAGCCGGCTTATTCTTCGAGCCAGAAGGTCGTTCCTTTCGCTTAGGCCTTATAGCAACTATAATTGTATTGCTAACAGCACTAACGGCATTAGCAGCGTCGTTAAAGGGCTGGTGGTCTTTATCGTTAGTTGTTGGGGGAAAAGGAGGAGCATTAGTATTAGGGTTGCGATAGGTGGTTGCTAGGGGAAGAAGAAGAGCAGAGGTATTAGGGTTGTAATAATAGGGTTAGAGAACGGTTAATTTAAAGGTAGCAGGCTTGTTGGGTATTTTAAGGGTAATATTGTAACTATTAACGGCTGCGATCTTATAAGGCCTCTGCTAGCCGTTTTTTTCTCGCTAAACCCATACCTTACTCTAAAGTAGAAGTTTAAGCACATCTATAGTAAATAGTTTATTTTAAGTGTTAAAGGCGCCTTTTACTTAGCGCTTAGCTGCTGTTTTGCATAATGCCTTTATAGCCTTTTATATTGCTTTGGCTTTTTTAATAGTTGATAGCGATGGGGCTAAATTGGTTGTTATATAAGGGTATGCGCCAAAAACAAAAAGGGTAGAAACGAGCCCGTGGGGCTCAACGGTATCGTTGACGGCCTTGAGGGCTATTTGTAAGATTGCTTTATTAAACGTTATATTGTAAAGCTTATTATATAAGATATCAAAGGCTTGTTAGAGTAGAGCGTAGTACTATTTCAGCTTGCTAATTAACTAGTAGGCTTTAACAGAAACCTGTTTATACGTAATTCCTATTAGCTTAGCTTCTAATCTAAATTTTATAAAGGCAAAATTAGTATTAGCGTTATATATAATTACATTGGGAGGTCCTTGATAGGTATTAATCTATAGTAAGCATAGGGCTTCCTAAGTATCTTTAGCCAATAGAGATAAAAGGAAACGGCTGCCGTGGAAAGCTATTGAGGAGTCTAGAACGTAAAGAACAGGGCAACTTTTGAGATATATAACGTTTGCGAAGATCTTATAATTAAACTTGCAGTTGTCTTTTAAAGTAAACTTAAAGCGCTAGGGGGCGTTGTTGTATAATTGGCAATAATGACAAAACTTCTCAATTAACTATAATATATCCTTATTAACGTTATTATAACTAGCCTTTTTAAGCAGCTGGTAAAGTTAGTATATTGCTAGGTAGCTAAAGCAACGATGGAGGCATCGTAGCTTTGTTTCTATAAAAAAGACGCCTGCTTGTTTCTCCTTACTTAGAAAAAACCACAGATGGCTTTATTTGCGTATGATAGGGATGGTTTTATTGTTATAGATAAGTTGGTTTGTTAGGTTGTTAAATTGAATGCATAGTTGGTTTATATCTGCGAAGTAAAGTAAAAAGGGCGTTGGAGCATTTAGCATATGAAAGTTAACGTGCTTGATTAGAGTGTTAACAGCAATAGTTTTAATTGAGTTTATTATTAATCCCTTGCTAAATTTAATTGAGGCTTATTTTATTATTGACTTGTTAAGCTTAATAGAAGGGTTTTTTCGTTATAGGGCAAGGAATTATTCCTTTTTAGCTATAGATACCTTTGCAGTACTTATATTAGGTAATATGCCTTGGAATTGTAACTAGGTATAGCGGTCTTTGATAAGAAATTGCGTAGCGTTTGTATTAGGGCCATTAGCAAAATAAATGTTATTGCCGGTAAGGTAGTATAGGAAGCCTTGGTTTGTAAGCTAAGTAGAGGCTTTGGTCTTTTTTTTGTAATCTTTGTTGTTGTTATTGACCTTGTCTTTCAGCTATATTTGGTCTGCTTTATTACTTTTATAACTTGTTAGGTATATTTTAAAGCTATTAGGATTGTTGCCGTTAAACTAGCAGTCGGCAATAAACTAGTTGCGTGATTAGTTGCATTTCTCTTAGGAGTGTTTTGTTAACTAATAATCTTTTTTGCCATATATGTAGCACTTTTTTTTCTAAGGCATACGCCGCTAGAGAGGGCAGTTGTTGTAGTGGTTGCTATTACGGCCTTGAAAGCTGTTACGCAGACGGAAGCCGCTATGAAGGCTGCTGCGAAAGCCTCTACCTTTGCTACGGTTATTATTATAGCAGTAGTTTAAATAGTATTAGTTATTTGCTTTGTTAGCGGTTAGTTGTTATTATAGACTGCAGGCAAGGTAGGTTTTGATTAAGAAGCATAGGTTGAAAAATAACTTTTTGCAAGTAATAGCAGGCTTAAAAAGAGCGTGTTTAAGTTTATATACTTTATGGCAAGCTTTAATTACTATAGTCTTAAGTGCTTATTTGCTTATGTAATCTGGTTTTAAAGCATGTTGGCATAATTGTAGCTTATTAAGCAAAATTTCGAGGACTTTATAAAGGTTCTTCTTATTGTTTTGCTGCCTAATCTTATTAAAGGTTATTAAGGTCTAGTTTATATAATAGTAAAAGTGGTTGACTTTTATATTAAAGTGCTGTTTAATCTTGGTATAGGCTTTTGCAAATGTATTAAAACAAGTGATATAGCTTTTATAGAACCGTTGAGCATGGTTGGTTAAAATTTTTGAAAAAATGGCGTAAAACTAGCTAGGCTTGATTTAAGCGTGCCAACAAAGACCAAAGAAGGTCTTGAGCTTATTATCTAGTAGGTTGTATAGCTTGCCCGTATACTTCTAATCTAAATTATATATCTTTGTAAAGCTGGTTAAGGTCTGAATATTAATGTGGTTGTTTAGGTACTTAAGTAGAGGAAGGGTTTCGTATAGGTTGTATTGCTAGGGATTGTAATGGTATATAAGCGGTTTTAGTACTGGGAATGGGGTATTGTATAGTATATATAGACGGTTAAGGGGCAATAATCGCAGTTTTATTGTATGGTTTACTAAAACTAACGTAGAGGGGCCTTGTTTTAGAGGCAACCTCAAGGGGTTTTATTGCAGGTATAACTAAGAGGGCACTCTTAAGGGGTTTTATTGTAGGCGTTATATAGTTTATTATACGTATAGTAGAGACAGCGGTTGCGAGGGGTTTTATTGCGGTTGTAACGAAAGCAATAATAGCGAGGGGCTTTATTGCAGGCTACTCCTTAGAGCTTCTTTAACTTGGGAGTATGCCGCGGGTTTCTTAATAGTTTATTATATGCCGTTTGGTCGTTTTTGCTAGAATTTCTTTTAATAAATCTAAGGCTTTTGCTAAGGCGTTTTCTCTTATTATAAAAGTTAAAGAGGTTTTGATAGCAAGATGTTTTGCTACTATTTATAAGCGCATAACTTTGGGTTAAGTTTTTAGTTTTAAAGCTTAACTAGGTTTTACTTAAGAGGTTTTTTATAAGCAGCAAAGGTTACTAAACATAGTTTGATAAAGGCGTTATTTTGCTTAGTGTAAACTTTATTTTAACAAAGGACTTGCTTAAGGTTGTAGCGTAAGTTAAAGGGGACAGCGTTAAATATATCAGCGGTCTACCTATTAAAATCTTTATAAAAGTAATAAAAAAGGTTGTTATTATACTACTTAGGGTAGGTAGCAATTGCTTTAGTAACTGCTATATATAAGTATATTTAACTAGCGCCTAGCTATATTTTTTTATATTAAAGGCAGGCGTTAAGTAAGGGTTATATTGCCTAAGAGATTTTAATTTCTGCTAAAAAGTCGCTTAATACTAAAATAAGCTGCTAGGCATTGTAAATCTGGTTAGATACTAGGGTTTTTATCTCTTCAACTAAGGAGTCGTTTAGATTATTAAGATCGGTTATGCTAGTTTAATTTAGGTTGCTTAATTTGGAGAATAAGGATTCCTGGGATAAATATAGCATAGTAATGGGACGCAAAGGGTAAAAAGCAAGGGGGAAATTGGGTTATTATGCATATATACATACGCTTAAAAATAAAATGAAAATAAATGAAAAAGGGGTTAAAACGCAGTGTAGGGTGCTTTAGGGTTGCTAACGTATTTGTGTATATATATGCTGTTAGTGCTTTTATTGCGTAGTAAGGATAGAAAAGATTATAAGGTCTTTATAAGGGCAAAAGCACTTAATAAAAAGGTCTGCTGGTTGGTTGCTTGTCGTTGTAACCTTATAAGAGGTCTTAGTATTTCTATATAAAATTAATTGTTTTCTTAAGAGTATAGTATAGCATTGGATAAGCTGCTAGCGTTTATAGGAAGGTTTTAAAGTTGTTTATACGTTGTTTTGCGTTGTGGATGCATTGAAAGGGTCGCTAGTGATAACTCTTCTTAAAGTCTCTTAGCTATCTTTAATAATTAAAGAAAATAGCCTTTTGCTAGTGATAATTTCTGCTAAAGTTTTTTTGCAAGTCGTTTGTTGTTTTTTGCTAAAAGCACAAAGCTTATTGTTATAAATGGTATACCTCTTCTAGGGAACATTGCGGCGGTTTTCAAGGCAAGATTTATCTCTTTTACCTTGCTGTCTGTGGTTAACTATTTAACCACTGATTAGTATTGGTAAGTTAATCTTTATATACAAAGAGATTTAAATAGGGGGGTGAAAACGAATGTATTGCTATAATTGTTAATAATGTCTAGCAGAAGGAATAGAAGGGAAACTATCGTCGTACGCCAAAGGGATTAGGCGTATACGCGTACGATCCCTTCCAATTGCCGTCGGGCCGTATCGGCCCGGCTAGCCATTTGGCCAGCTGGTTCCTTCTGGTGGCCGTATGCCTCCGGTCCGAGGCGGACCGGGCTATTGCTATAACTATCAACCTACAACCTGGAACATTCAACCCTCGCTTCACTCATGCCCTCGCCAGGTACGCAGCCAGAAATATCGCCATTTAGCGGCGCTTAGTCCGGGCGGACCACCTGGCTTGGCCTCCCTCTTTTGGTCGCTCCCCGTCAGCAGTGGAGTGGCACCTTTGCCGCAACCACCTCTCCGATAGCCCGGGGCAGGATCACGACCGAGGCAAAATCAGCTCTTTCAAGGTTGCCGGCTTGCGCAATAGTCCCGGACATCAGGGTTCTGTGCAAGCTCTGTTACAATAGACGGGACAAGGCCCGCAAATCGAGCTGGCTGTGCTTTGAGTGTATTTACAATAGCCTGCACTGTCACGATACCCGAAGCCGCGATAGGCATATTGCTGAAGGGAGCGGCCCTTATCAGGAATTGCCCAAGGCTGGCTCTCTGTCCAGTGATCAGTGAGTCAGCCATTGAACTCGTACGAGAGCTCGGCGAGGTAACTCACGTGGAAAGGCGAGGGTGCGCTCCGGAGCCGCTGCCCTCAATAATGCTGTCGATGGAGGGGGGCACGCCAGGAGGGGGGTGGCAGATTTATGCCCCTTGTGATGGCGCGCTGCCGTTCCACGGGTTCATATCTTGGGCCTAGGGAACCTGGTTGCTTCAGCAGAGCATTTGCGGAGAAGTATGCCAGAAGTATGCCTGAACTCCGGGATCTATCTCATGCCTACATGACGGACAATGGATCCCAGAGAGCTTCTGAGAATGATACGTCGTAGGCAAAGTGCGAGTGCTTCTTAATATGCCAAATGACACTATATCAAAAAAGCATGTCCTGCGGTGGCAAGGCGATGTGGAATGACTCTTGGTTGATCATCATACTTTTCTGTCGTTTGCTTTCATTTTCTTATTCTACACCAGTACTTTCTTTGTAAGTGCCCACTCTGGGCCAATCCCCTTTGAGCAGCGGCCATTGGGTATCATTGACGAGGACGTGGTTGATGTTCCACATACATATTCCAGCCCTCCTTCACATCGTATCCCAATACTTTTGGGAGCCCGACTGCTTGTGCGGGATTATGATTAGGGCAATGGCTCTTTGCATATATGGCGAACAGTACCGCCTTAGTAGATATACTTAAGCTTTAGAATCCTGGACCATCAGGCTTTCCATCTGGTCAAGATTGGATAGCTTAGTCCGGCTGTTGGTCAGACAGCTACTCTGCCCACCCGCTTTCTAGCTGAGAGCCATTTATAGAATGTTTGTGTGGCAAAGGCATATTTAGCATTCTATATAAACTTATAGTGTTATTTATAAAGATAGAGCCCTTAGGCTTAGCCCTCTCTAGCATTTACGTAAGTTGGCAGAAGAGAGGTGGGTTTATTGCATAGAACAAGAAAAAAGTGCTTCGCATGGGTTCTATATGATCAACCTGCATGAGTACCTAGGTAGCTTGAGGGAGAGGGCGGTTACAGAGAACTCAGGAGTATACTATATACTTACATAAGTATACAAGCACAGGATGCATAAAGAAACCATGCTGACGGAACACAGTCCATCACAGATAGCGTGAAGCACTTGAGCATAATGATATGACGGCGTTGTACTTGTCTTCCGACAATGATCCCTTGGCTTGTACGGTTACGGTCTTTGGGGGCACATTCCTCGCTCATGCCTCCGTTCGTCTTCTCGGTTCTAGTCATTGACATCTGATAGTCGACCTAGCAAAGCTGAACCGTCTCCTCTTTGGGGGAAGCCTTGGCCCACTCCTCAGCCGACATGCAGTACATGCCGAATCTCCGCCTCCGACCAGTCACTTCCTCCCTCTGACCAAGTCCGAGACACAAGACAAGGTGGAAGGGCTCCAGGCCCTCGTCGCCTTCCAGAAGCTCCACTTCAACAATTTTGACCATTTCCAGACCATCTCTTTGGAGCCATGCGATTGTCGATTTGCGGAATGTGTCTGGCAGATCGACCGCACGAAAACGGCCAGACTGACAGAGACTTCCGTCTGAATGAGTGAGACGAATGCGGTCCCGGCGCACGTAAAAGTCATGCTCATGATCGCGCTCAGCCTCGGGACCCGCAGCCGGCTGTTGGAAGAAATCAGATAGACCATCGATGACGTCGAAGCGGACTCGTCCCACCTCCGAACGAATGACGAGGACTTCGCCCTCGATTGTGATATCAGCCACACTCTGTGAGCACCTGTTTTGTGGTGTGGCTCCATCGAAGCTTCCCGTGATGAACGCGCCGAGGAAGCTAATCTCAGTTGTTGGAGGCTCTTGTCTGACAAGCTCTCCGGTACCGTCATCCGAAACAGCGCCAGAAGTGCCAGCATATGGCCTTAGCATGTAGTAATTCTCTGGCGAGTGCCAGCCCGCCCAAGACCAGCTCGGAAATTCCGGCCGTGGACGGTCATGCCATCCTGACCATAAAAGTGCATAGTGAAAGTCCACGGATGGCAGTCCCCGGACAAACCGCATCCCTTTCTCCCTGCCAAGCATGTTGAAGCATCCGGAAATTGCATTGATCTTGTCGTATTCGAACGAAATCTGACGTGATGTGTAATTGTATACCATGCTAGCGAAGACGCCAAATGACCAGCCGGGTGTGCTTAGCCAGCGGCGGGCTGGGAGCATGTAGGATCCCAGAGAATAAAGGTTGCATCCGCTCAGGCCCGTGATGTCTGCGCTATGCCCGTAGAGCCCCGAATGGAGGGATTCTCGCCAGTGACCTGCACCACACTGAAAGGAAACATCATAGTTTCCAAAGAAAGCAATCCGTTGGGAAAGCGCTGCCTCTTGGTAAGTCCAGCCTCTCTTGGACCATGGACTCGACTTTATCTGATCCCGGATCGTCGCAAGAGAAGTGATGTAACTCTTGCCTTGTATGTGCTCGACCAATTGATCCGGATGAACCTCTCCTGCTTCTTCGGGCAAGATCAGACGGTTTGAGTGCCGCCCAGACCGACCCGCAACGAATGTGACCAAGGCTTTGTTGTAAATCAAACCCATATCCCTTATCTCAGCGGCTTTTCTGACTGGGTCATGCTGATTTACGCAGTATAAATCAACCCACAAGAATGGTATATTGAGTTGTTGGCACACGTTGATTGCGTCTTCGATGATGTCGGGCGCCGTCGGGGGAAGGTCTTGCGAGCCATCGGTGTCGCAGTCGATCTTGTCGGCGAGCCTCGGGTAGTCTTTGGTATTCTGGCCCCATACGTAGCTTAAGGCGGCATAACTTGAGGAGTTCGGATCCTTAGTCAACAGCGCACGTGATTGAACGTCTATAAGGCGGATGTTATCGAGACTGGGTGGGTCTTTCCACTTCGACTGCCATCCGCAGGTGTCTGCATGGCACTGGTGGCATGTCTCAATCCACTCCGAGAGTAGCTCAAGGCTTTTGGTGAAGCTTGTTGCTTTATAGCCGTTCAGTAAGGGTCGAGCAGGATCCACAGACTCAGGAGATAATAATTGCAATCCACTGGGAGGGAGATGGCGGGCGTGGGACGCGATGAGGCGCAATTCTTCCTCGTTGCAGCCATCCCCGCCTTGCAAAACAACCACAATCATAGTTGCCACCCTGTTTCTAGTTCTCCGGTCCATATAAAAATTGTCTTCGAATTCGTCTGCACGCCACGGTTCAAGGACACACTGAACTCTAGACGGGTCAGGTTGCTTTGCCTCATGTTCCCAAAGTACACTGTAATCGCTTCCACACCAGCCGAAGAGGTCATGCCGTATGAGACGGCATAGTGGACATTTGACATTG
The DNA here is from genome assembly GCA_026120015.1 of Dendrostoma leiphaemia. NCBI lineage: Eukaryota > Fungi > Ascomycota > Sordariomycetes > Diaporthales > Erythrogloeaceae > Dendrostoma > Dendrostoma leiphaemia. The sequence continues at coordinate 171,501 of JALRMF010000035.1, read as the reverse complement.
TCAATGACGTTGCGCAGAGTGCCAACCTCCACTCTGACTCGAGGTTGCGTGCTGTCGCGTTCGTCAAAGACATATCGCCGGCCTGTGAATAGTGAGAACAGGTCGATCTTTGAGCACGCCTCGCAGAGCTCGTCTTCTTCGCTCCGCTCCATACTCTGTCTTCGCTATACTGATGGAAACAAACACGATGTCTTGATATATGGCGTTCTCCAGCGTCAACAAATCTGTCAATCAGCCGGTGAAGAATGAACAAGATCAGAATAGTCGCACGCAGCGGAAAAGTGTTTTGACTCCATGCACTGCCCTACATATGGGACGATGAAAGCTGACAAAATGCTGCAGCCTGAGCGGGGCTTGCGATACACCTCCATCTTTGCAGTCTTATGGTAGATTTTCCTGCGAATCACGTGCGCTGTGCTTCTCAAGAGTTCTTCAGCTTTCCATCTCCGAAGGGGGAGGGTCGCACGACAGCGGGCGGCGCCCGCTTGTTCCCAGATCTGCAATTCATGACGTAGTACGATTGTGAAGATTGGGAAGAGATGCACAAGAGGATCAAGATGACAGTTGATTGCATCCGAATTTCGCAGTTGCTAATTTGTATGGTGTGTTTTGTTGAAGGCAAAATGATTAGCAAAGGCAAGGCCAGTGTTGTAGTATGTACCTAGGTAGTGGTAGTAGTAGGTAATAGGCTTGAATCAAGCATCCTCAGGACTCACACCCATTGCTTAGACGAATTTAGTGCGACTCCCTAATGTGCAGCCTACGTCGCTGGTTGTGGTTTCTAGCCTCATTTATTGCCTGGGGCCGAACGAGACTCGTCCCACACATGTTGATGTTTGTATCGGCTCTTTGAGTCCTTCGCTCCTCGATACAAGCCACAGAGAGGAAGCCTGGGGGAAGAAATAGAAGAGAATTGCAAAACTGGAACGAAGCTATGCTCAATTTCCTGCATGGTCAAAATCAAGAGTTGCGGACTTCGAGTGTCTTAAGCGGCCTTTGATTCAATTTTGTTGTTCCTAAAGTCTTGGGTCCTGAGCTTGGAGCAACTTGAATGCAGCTATACCCATATCGGAGACTTGGATCATGAGTCACGTCAAGAGTTGCTGAGTAAATGGGTACTGCTCTTCCACTTTGCCAGAGATTTCATGTAAGGCGGCTATCCGCTGCTCGAAGTCCTCGTAGTATAGGCAGGTGATCAGGAAGCCCTGGCGACTGTAGACTAGCGCTCATGGAACCGTCACATGGTGCTCAAGTTCCCGGAATTTTGGGATAAATCTCGTGAAGGAGTTACCTAAGTGTTTCTGTGACTGTAGCCCATTCCAGACATTGACGCATGACTACATTCCACTGGCAGACGAAAACTCGCGTGACATTTGAATGTGCTTGGCGTACGAGCCGCTCCGAGGTACTCGTAGAACCAAGGTGACTTTGAAAGCGGACAGAACCTTCTCTTGTGTAAGCTGTACCTAGGTATGTCAAGAATCTGATTGCACGCCGCTCCACTCGATCACGCGTGGATGCGCAGCAACCTTTCGAGCGTCAAAACCCAGCACCTGAAGACCGTCCAAAGAGGCAGCACGCGATAATGCAACATAGCTCTGACCTAGAAGATGCACAGTGTCAGTCGGATAGATTCACAAACGAGCCGACGGAGGGATGTCTGAGGACTGCGGCTTGCCTTTCTCAAAGACCTTGTTGAGATCAACCTTGACACGTTGGATGGTCTGGCCCTGAGCCTTGTGGATAGACATTGCCCAAGCCAAGACGAGAGGGATCTGCATCGAGATGAAGTCGTCAACAAATGTCAAGGTGTCAGGCTACCAAGCTTCCGATTGGTATTTGAGACGGTCACTCACCTGCACTCGTCTCGCCAGCAGATTACCCTCTGAGTCTTCAGCACGAAACTCCTCCCGACCCACCAAGAGCCTCTCCTTGCCCTTGAACGTTTCAAACTCGACAAGAGGCAGCAGCTCCACATCGTCGGTCTTGCTCTTCTGTGAGGAGTCCGAGTCTCCGCTGAAGCCCAACACCTTGCCCACGGTCCCGTTCACCAGTGTCTCGCTGACGTTCTTGACAAGCATGACTTGGGCGTCGCGTTTCAGCTCCAGCTTCATCACTGCCGTCATATTGTCCAGCAGCCTCCGCCGCTTGTCAGGCGGCGCCTGACCTAAGTCTCGGGCTGTGAATGTGAAGATTGGTCCTTTGAGATGGGCCATACGAGCGGCGTTCGCACGGTCGACCTCGGCTCGCAGGGGAAAGAGCTCGGTAGGCAGCAGTTCGTCCTCGGCCTGTGAGAGTGGACGAGAAAGTGACTTCAATGTTGCCGCCGCAGACGTTGATATTTCGCCTTGGCGCATATCATTCAGTAGAGAAACGAAGTCTACTCGCAGGCATTAGTCACGTATCGGATCATTTGACTACGGGGAGTTTGGGGGAGAAGGCTCTCTGCCGTGATTTCGAAGGAGACTCGGCTTGGCCGTGATACTCACGGTCGTCTTTCTGCCGGAAGACGTGCTTGAGTGTTACAGTACGCCCAATGCATTCCTTCCACGCCGAACTTTGAAAAGCGAAGCACACTTCTTTTCCTGAGGGAGTGACGGGCGGAAGCTGAAAGAAGTCTCCGGTAATGATGAGCTGGACCCTCGTTGCTTAGCCAGTGGTCGTATCGAATACACGTATTCAGGGCAGGTCCCGAGCTGCGGCTTTGTCAAGACTCACTTGTATCCCGCCAAACGGTTGACTCGACTTGCGCAGCTCCATAGCAAGAGCAGCCAGGGTGTCGAACAGTTGCCCGTCAACCATGGACACTAAGAGTTTTCAGTCCATGATTCGATCGGCCCCGAGTAGACCTTCGTAGCAAATTTGACCCACCTTCGTCGATTATGAGCGTCTTTACTGCCTTCCAGCGCCTATGAGCTGGCCTGCATGTCTTGATGAAGCTGATGAGCTTGCCAATGTCGTGCATGCCGGGTGTGACGGCGCCCCAAGCATGTATAGTAGTCCCTTATTTGCAGTGATCAGTCAGCGGTGAGACAAAAAGACTTCGGAGATCGAGCGGCATTTAGACGCCATACCCCCGATGTTTTGTGCGGCGATGCCGGTGCTGGCGCAGACAGCCAGACACTCCGGCTTCTTGGCGTACTTCATCCTGAGAGCCCCAATGATGGACCTCAGAAGCAATGACTTCCCGGTGCCTGTCGAGTGGACGTTCAGTGAGATAACCCAAGAAATCCGGTGATGACAGGCAAGATTGGTGCAACGAACCAGCTGAGCCGGTGAAGAAGACACTCCTCCCGTCACTAAGCACCATGTTCAACACTGCTTCCTGCTCGTCGCTCAGCGTAGGTCCCGACACATTATTTGCAGCAGACGGAGCGGCCTTGGTCGTCAAAGAGCTTGTTCTGTGTTGGCCTGGCGGTGCTCGCGCCCCGGCTTGATTCCTCGGCGCGAAAAACGCGTCCAGACGCGGCTGTTTTGTCGGCCTCGCGTGCGCATAGTCATTATCCACCAGGGTCTTTCGTCTGGAAAAAGAAGTCATCTCAAATTCAAGGAGCTGGGGACGCAGCTATCACATGCCAAGCAAGAGGGAGTCGTCAGGCCACAAAGGGCCCTCGTCTCGACGACGCGTTGTCAACGCTTCCAGTGACCTGAGCGCCAGTGGTGAACAGTATAAGTGGACCCAGAAGGGTTAGGGTGGAATGCAGTCACGACGCTTGTGACCCTAGCGTGCACATGTGAGAAGGCCACCACAGCACCCGTTCTTCCTGGGCTACATATAAACACGTATCCTCCTACCTTCTCTCTCTTTTTTTTCCTTTCTTCTTTTCTTTTTTCTTTTCTTCATAGGACCGTAGCGCCGCACGTTGACCCTGTCGTATCCGTGGCCCGGCTGACAATACGGTCCGCCCGTGTTTACGTACCACCTCTCTGGCAGGGCAGACTTGGTGGAGGCCATGCGTACTCACATGCTCTTCTGCGTTTGCTTTTTAATCTATGTTTCAGCGTTTGCTCTTTGATCTGATTTTCAGCGTTTACTTTTCTCAGCGTTTGCTTTTTTCAGCGTTTGCTTTTTTCAGCGTTTGCTTTTTTCAGCGTTTGCTTTTTTCAGTGTTTGCATGTTTTTACAGTATTCTTAAGGGTATCATCTTCTGCGCCTCCACGTGGCGATACCTGGATAGTACCAGAGCAGAAGCCGTCTTTGCTTTATCTCTCACCCACACCACTCCCCCCGCCCAAAAAAGAAAGGAAGGTAAATGACACGATCGCCGACAAGGCACGAGACAGACATGTATTCTATCTATTCCCATACCATAAAGTGCTCACACAGTTGAGTACGCATCCGTGAGATGATCCACCATGGACCTAGTAGTCTCCTTGCAGGATGTGCAAGGCCGCATGATGAGAGTTTACAACAGCCCTAAAGGCCACGCATTTCACAAAAGCCATGACCCAAACCACGGAGATGCGGGTGCTTTGTTTGCATGCCTTGTTGGATGTGCAAATATGACTTGTGGGATCCCATTACCTGGAAGTGCCCCTTTTGGCCACCGGTGACAGGCGGTTCGCGAGGGTAGGTACCTGCAGGACCCAACGCATCCTTTGGACAACCATACCAAAGCTCCTGTGACTGATACCTCAGACGGCCTTGTTAGCCGTTTATCTTGCCCCTTTGGGAGGCTTGAAAAGTTTATTATAATACACGTCGATGTTGTGAGATGTGGGGTCGCGGGGGCCGTCTCCTCTTCTCTCCCTCAGCTGCCCAACCTGCTACCACCTCATCTCCAGACCGGGACGAGAGGCCAAGCTCGGCATTCAGTACCTTCCTCCTCAAAACACCGGCGCATTTCGTTCGCGTTCTCGCATCAGACCCGCCTCATGTCAACCATGGACCACCATCGAGGTGCCGCGAGCTCGAGCGAGCCAACCACCCCCGCGGTCCGGACCACAGGACCTGAAAAGAACGTTCCGGTCCAGCCCGGATCCGATGGCGTCGCCAACGCAAACGACAACAAAGCAAAGAGTCACACCCAAGACAAAAAGGAAAAGGAAAAGAAGAAGAAGAAGAAGAAGAACAGGTGGAGCGGGCCGTGGTGGACACCGACGGAGGATGACATGAAAGAGTGGGGGTACATGGTCCAGACGCTGAACGAGAACGGGGAGCGCTTCCTCCGCGACCTGGGCCTGGGCGAGTTCAAGAGCCCGCCGCAGTACAAGAAGGTAAGCATCGGCGTCTGTTGACCCTCCCCCACCAGTGAGAAGCGCGCGCCCATTCACATTGTCTGAGGACCGGACGACGGGGCTGACCTCGGCACTTTCCTTCCTTTGGCTGTGCTTCTAACCTCCAAGGAAGATATGGATCAACACCCATGATTTCTTGTCTGCCGCCACACGGCTCAGAAACGCGCCCGATACCCCTGCCGGCGCCGAGGCCCGTGAGGCCGCGCTGGCGGCGCCTATAAAGGTGGCTCGCTTCAAGAGTGACGGACCGCTGGCAGGACCGCTAGCACGCCGCTTGGAGCGCATCCGCATGTGGCGCATCCGCAAAAAGGTCGTTCCTCGGAGCCGCAGCCGCGCTGAGTGCCCTCTCAACGTGCTGATGGCAAACCTCAGGAACCCTTAGGGGATAGGATTTAGAAGATGGATCTGAAGTGTCAGATGTGGGAGTGGTACCACGCTGACGCGACCGTCTCGAAACGTCGTCCGGCGAAATGTGAATACGACAGACGGGGGGAGCTTTCTTTATTCCCTGTAGTAATGATGGTAGTGACAGGGCGTCTGAGCAAATGACAATGACCTATCACCCTGCCGCTAAGGCCTGATCTCCCACAAGCGCACCTTGCCAATGTCATTGCCGACCGAGAGCATCAAGTCCGCCTCCCTCCCGCTTCCAAAAGCCACAGCCGTCACCCGTCCCAAGGGTGTCTGCTCAGTCGGCCAGTTCCTGTACACGGTGCAGCTGGGTAGGTGTACGAGCTTGAGCGCGTCCTTCTTGTGCTGGCTCGCAAAAGCAAGCAGCTGGCCGTCGCCGCTGAACGTAGTCGTGGTGACGGGCGTCGTGAGCTGCTCGCAGCGACGGGCCGGCTCGGGCTGCGTCTTGACGTCGACGCTGCCGTCGGCGTTGGTCTTCTCGACCAGGTCGTTCCGGTCGTAGATGTTCAGCACGCCGCTGTTGGAGCCCACGGCCGCCCAGCGGTCCCCGCCCAGCGCGTCCGGCCCGCCCCTGCCGCCGAGCGCCAGCGCCGTGCCGCCCACGGAGCCCTCGTCGCGCCACAGCCCCACGGTCCGCCGCGTCGCGAGCGACCACTCGGCGACCTGCCCGTCTCGCCCCAGGATCGTGATGCCCTCCCCGCTCCTCCACCAGGCGAAGTCCGTGATGCCGCCCCTGCTGTCCAGCCTCGCCTGCGCGACCCACTGCATGCTGCCGACCGAGATGATGTTCAGCATGCCGCCGCCCTTGCGGCTCGTCGCAATGAGCGCCATGTGCCGCCCGTCGGGCGAGAGGCGGAAGCGCTCCATCGTCCGCTGCTCATGCTGGTGGCCTTGGATCTTCGTGACCTTCTTGACCAGGCCCGTCGACAGGTTCCAGCTGTGGAAGAAGCGCCGTCGGCCGGCGAAGATGATCTCCTCGCCGTTGGGATGCAGGAATGCCGAGCGGCGGACGGGGACGGACTTGACTTGCACGGAGGTGAGTTGTGGGTTCGGCGTGGGGTGCGCGCCGGGGCTGACGTGGTGGAGGTAAAGAATCGAGGCGGTAGAAGATGAGAGAAGCACGGGGTGCTGAGGGTGGAAGGACAACGAGTCTACAGGTCCACGGTGCGTATCGGGGATGTCCCGCGTCCGTTGAATGTCGATGACCTCGGGGCGGAGCTTGCGCCTCTTCCTGCGTCCACCTTCACCGGTGAGAGCACTGGCGTCGCGGAGGAATCTCTCCAGGGGCAGGGCGGACACATCGTCATCGTCGCCACTGAGCTCTGAGCCACTGTCAGAATCCGAGGCAGCCGAGGCAGCCGATGATCGTCTTCTCCGCTTCTTCTTGCCGTCTGTCGTCGCTTGCCTGGCCCACGCTGGCAATGGGTTAAGTCGGAGGTACTGTTGCCGTAACCGTCTGCTGTACTCCACACCGCTGACGAGGTCATCTGCTTCCGTCTCTCTTAGCTTGCGCAGCTGTCTGACACCGGCGAGTGATACCGTCAGCCTCTCGTCGTCGCTGTCGACCCACGCTGGTTGCGGCCCTGTGTCCTCAACGTCAGGCGCTACGGGCGCTGTGAGCTGCTTCTCATGGGTGAGTCCTGAGCCAGTGTCGAGCATGAAAAGTGCCGAATCGTCAACATCCTCCAAAGTCGCCGCATCGGGTACCAAATCGTCAGCATCGTCAATGCTCAGGCCCCTGAAAGCTTCCTCGTCGTCGGAGTCTGTTGCATGTTTGAAAAGGTTTGCGCGGAAGGCGGCCTTGTTGCCCAGGACGAGCCGCTCGAGCTCTTCTTCATCCGAGTCCTTGTCGTCCACGTCCAAGCGGTTGCCGGGGTTCACCTGCGACTGCTCATCATCCGATTCGGAAAAGTGATCCTCATCTTCTGAGGATGTGTCGTCAGAGACGGGCTTTTGAAGTTTTCGTGACATTGTGAGCTGATGTGGTGACGGCGTGAAGTGGTTGGTGGTAGGGGGTTGAAGGGACGTTGAGATTTTCCAAGTTCAGAAATTTTAGGCTCGGTCGTACCTGCAGCCTTGTAGCAGTGGGGGGCTCAGACGTGGCGCTAATTGGTCTAGGGCGAACAGCGCCCCACAATTTACCGCGGTGCTGGGTCAGCCGTGCCTGTAAGTCTACTTGAAATGGCCTTGTCCAATCCCTAAGTACTTGGCAAGCACATTCTTGATCAGGCATTGGAACATGAATTCAGGTCCTCTCAACCACCCTGACTCCCACATAATTCCAGAGTTTCCAATCCTAACTCTATTGCCAACCGGAGATCATGTTACTGGCTGGGCTGAATGTCTGCCAAAGTAGGTGCGGATTGCGACACTCAATAGAAGGTGGCCAATGGCCGTCTTATTTGGGTGCGGCCATTGAGTGCATTCAGTGTGCTACCAACGATTGCAATACCAGACTTTCCTGCCACCGGTGCCACTGGATGACTTTCAGAATCGACCCAAAATCCGCACCTGGTACATGTTCGATCTCAATGTATTAGATGTGTGTGAGCACTCAAGCCGTTACGACGCTGGTGTATGAATCAAATCAACACGGGGTATCATGTGTATAACCATGCCGCCTGGGCTGACCAGGCTACAATACCAGCGCCATCACGAAAGCCAGCGTACATATCCACTGGGCGCCGCTCTGCCAGGTCACCATCCCGGCGCCTCCCAGACCCTGCCCGCCTGCACTCGGATCCGTCTTGTTCAGCTTGACCTGGACGATCTTGGAGTCCCCCGGCGCGAACAGGACGCCCACGCGGTTCGCCGCCGTCGCGTTGACCTGCTCGGGCGTCAGCATGGGGTTGTTCAGCGCGTCGCAGTCCGGGCGCGCCGTCGAGTTGTCGATGCTGTTGGTGACCGAGATGGGCAGGTCGAAGACGGTGTAGTAGTCGGTGTTGTTCATGCGGAAGTTCTGCCGGATCGAGATGTTGTAGATGCCCCTCGCGCTGTCGGCCGTCGTGGGCTGGCCGTTGCCGGCGAGGCACGAGGGCCAGGTCCATTTCACGTGTTTGACCGTGCTGCCGGGTTCCGAGGGCATAATTGCTGGGTATGTGCCCGATGAGTTTGTGCCGTTCGAGATGGTGAAGTTCCGGTTGGTGTCGTAGCTGGACATGAAGATGGTGATGTTGTGGATCATGCTGGGGCTGTCTGCGGCTGTGTCCAGTGGCAGGACGCCATCGGCGCTGACGTCGAGGGCGACTTCGATTTGTGCTGGTTGATATTGTCAGTCGAAAGCGCCCAGGTGCATGACCGAGGCATCAAACATACATCCCCCTTCTGGCGTGCCTGGTTGTGGCGAGTCCACAATGGCGAACCCCGGCGTGAATATTTGCCCATTCGACACCGTGAAGTTCTGGCCTTGGACTTGGCTGACAAGGAACGGCAGCAGAGCCGCTGACAATACTCGTTGCAACATCATTGCTGCTGGCGATGAGCGAGTAGTAGCCAGCGGACAGGTACTGGGAGGAGGTAGGAGGGAGTTGGGACGAAGGGCGGCCCGGGGCGGGAGTGCCAACTATATAGGTCGTACTGGGGGCCAATGTCATCGGGATAATGCCTGTGAAGGAATGAAACGGAAGCGAGGCACTAATATCGCCATCACAGGCAATACACAGCGGCAGCAGTGATGAATGATCGATCTGCTCCTGGTCTGGCGTACCCAGAGACGATCAAGGTAACCTTAACCCGGTAAGGATGATAATCTGACAAGACATTCCAAGGTAGATTCCTCCAGGAGTGGGAGGTAGGTGGGGAGTCCATGAGTATATTCACTTGTGGATTAATGGGACGAACAAGCTTAAGATTTGACCGTGCAGGGGTGTTCACCTGCGACATACCCTTCGAAGAAGACTGATGCGTGCGTGGTTCGGGATGTCAGCAAGAGACGATCCCGTGCAAGACTTGAGGTTGCAGCAACGACGTCGAAACCCGGGAATCTGGCAAATCTTCCCAAGATTGTGTCATACTAAGGCCAGGAGTTGCTGCTAAGCACTATAGAGGCTAGCACCTATCATTCCCCATTGCACCAGATTCACATCACTGTTCAGATCGACACTTGGGAGGTAGGGTTGTGGTTGGGTTGGGTGAGTACGGAAGGTTGCAGGTGGGCGGGCGGGCAGGCTGGCAATAGGAGGTGACCTTGAGAGATATGCTGAAACACACAGCGGGAAAAGCGGTTCGAGCCTGGGCGTCCAGGGATTGCCCTGTCCGCACCTTGATTGGCGCGAGCCTCGAGCATTGAGAGAGCAGGGACCCACCCGCCAACTCGGTCCCGGAACGGCGTCCCGGCTGTCCACAACGAGCGTGACATTTGCTTCGGCCGCTTCCGCTATCAACTGCAGCTCCGAGACTGTCGTGACTGTTCGCTGTTGCCGGGACCCCGCAAGCACTGAGCGCCGCCATCTAAGTCGTCGTCAGTGGAAAAATCAAAAATCAAAAATTTGAAATTTCAGAGGTGAGGTCTTGGGTGCGCTGAGATTGTCCGGGACACGCCCGCCAGAACCACGCCCATGCCGCATTGACCCGGAGCAGCCCAACCGAAGATCAGCGTGAATCCTTTTCGAAATCACAGTCCTCACCTCGAGCTTCAGCTCGAGGCCAGCACTTCCGATCCGAGACTTCTATTTGGCTCTGGTGTCAGAAATGGCCTTCGCCTGCCGCGGGATCCGGCACGCGAGTCGATGGCCTCTTCAGAGCGCTACCTCAGCCCGCCTGTCGCGTTGCCTTCCTGCCTCCACGCGTCTCTCCAATGGGCGGAGAGGTTATGCAGATTTGACAAGTGGATTGCAAGACCTGATCCAGGTCTCACCAGAGGTTCGGGATGCCATCGCGACCAAAAGGCCGGTAGTGGCATTGGAATCTACCATTTACACCCATGGAGCACTGGGTAGAGACTTGCCCAGCGTGCTCGAATCCGTCGTCCGCCAGAATGGCGCTGTACCCGCCACCATCGGCGTGCTCGACGGAATACCCACGGTCGGGTTGAGCCCGGATGAGGTCAACCGCATGGTCGACGAGGGCGCCAAGAAGATTTCGAGGCGGGACTTCGCCTACATTGTCGGGTCGGTAAGTTGTGCAAGACACCAGGCTTACGAGGCGCTCGACTAATAACAAGGCTCAGGGCATAAATGGCCGCAAGATGCACGGTGGCACCACAATAGCGGGCACCATGATCCTCGCACGAGCAGCTGGCATCCGCATCTTCGGCACGGGCGGGCTGGGTGGTGTCCACCGTGGTGGCGAGAACTCCATGGACATCTCCGCCGACCTGACAGAGCTGGGCCGGACGAGGGTCGCCGTCATCAGCGCCGGACCCAAGGGCTTCCTCGACCTTCCACGCACACTAGAATATCTCGAAACACAGGGTGTCCTAGTTGCTACTTTCGCGGACGGGAGAACCGGAGACGTAGATCTGCCGGCTTTCTGGGCTAGGGACAGCGGCGCCAAGAGCCCTTTCGTTGTGCAAGATGAGAAGCAAGCTGCTGCCATGGTCCTCGCTCAGGAGAAGATGAACCTCGAGAGCGGTCTGCTCTTTGCGAATCCGATCCCCAAAGAGTACGAGATTCCACGACAGGTGATGGATCAGATCATCAAGACTGCGGTGCGTGAGGCTGATGAGCAGGGCTTCACCGGGAACGCAAATACACCGTATATCCTCAAGAGGATACGGGAACTGAGTGATGGACAAAGTGCACCCGCGAACTTGCACCTGGTGCAAGCCAACGTGGCTCGAGCGGCGAGGGTTGCCGTTGAGCTCGAAAAGCTAGAGAATTCTTCCTCGCGTAAAGCTACGAGTCACCATCAGTAAGAGGCGGCCTTGAGACCGAGATTGAGAACATCACAAGGCTGACGAAATCGCATTCGCTCAGGCCACAGTTTCCGGTCCAAGGTGCTGGGCAGAAGGGCGAGCAGGGGCTGCTCGAGGTCGAGAAGGCTTCCCCGGGGGCCGATATCCTGGTTGCCGGCTCAGTAGCTCTTGATCTCAATTGCAATTTTCATAACGACCGATATGACGAGCCTAAACCTCTGTTGCCTGCTCTCAATACTTCCAATCCGGCAGGTATCACGCAGTCCATCGGCGGCGTGGGCCACAACGTTGCTCTCGCCGCACAGAGCATACACCGAGGCCTCGATGTCAAGCTCTGCAGCATGATCGGGAGTGACATGTGAGTTGGCCATTGGAATTTTGGTAGAAAGGCGAACCCACCACTTACAAGAAACTCAGCGCCGGGGCCACAATCCTGACAAGTATGAACAAGAACGGCCTCGACACTGACTACATCCGCCAACTCGGCCCCGAATATGCCTCGGCGCGCACAGCGCAGTACATAGCCGTCAACGACGCCGACAAGAACCTGATGCTCGCCATGGCCGACATGGCTATCCTCACCTCGCACTCCTTCCCGACCTACTGGGCGTCCATCGTCAAGGCCACCAGGCCCAAGTGGCTCGTCGTGGACGGCAACTGGTCGCCGCAGGATATCCACAACTGGATCAAGTCGGGCGGCCTCAGCGGCGCGCAGGTGGCCTTCGAGCCCGTCTCGACCATCAAGGCCGCAGGCCTCTTCCCCAGGGCCCACAGCCTCCCTCTCTTCCCCAGGGCCGCGGTGCGCCTCGCCACGCCGAACCAGTACGAGCTCGAGGCCATGTACCGCGCCGCCAAGGAGAACGGCTACATGGACACCATGTCGTGGTTCGAGGTCGTCGACGCCTTCGGGATGCACGGCGGCGCGCGGGAGCGCTTCGTGCGGCTCACGTCGGCCGAGATGACGGACGCCGGCGTACCGGTGCAGAGCGTCCAGCTGCTGCCGTACGTGCCGACCATCCTCACCAAGATGGGCGACCGGGGCGCGCTGCTCACGACGATCCTCCGGCCGGACGACCCGAGGCTGTTCGACCCGGAGCACGAGCGGTACATACTCACGCGCGCGGCGCCGGGGCACCCGCACGTCGGGGGGGTCTACATGAGGATGTACCCGGCCGTCGAGAGGGTGGGCACGCCCATCTCGGTAAACGGGATGGGAGATACCTTCCTGGGCACGCTGGTCGCGGGGTTGGCACTGGGGGGCAGGACGGAGGATCTCGTGGACGTCGCCCAGAATGCCGCTGTTATGACGCTCAAGAGTCACCTGAGTGTGAGTCCGGACCTGGGCGCATTGGGCGAGAAACTATTGGGCGCTTGTGGAACAGGAGAAAGCGGCTGGTGATTGATGGCCCAGCTTCTCCGGCTCATAGTTTGCGCAGCTACTGTAGCCTATAATTATAGACCTGGGACACGACAATTTCTTGCAGAACCGGGCATATGCGTTGCCAGTGGTCCAGGTGACTGTATGTGGTTTGTACAGTACATAGTACGTCCAATATAATCTTCGCCTATTACTGACGACATCCTTTTGGTGGACGACCACGCCCCCCCCCCCCGCCTCCCCCTCCCCCGCCCCGCGTTCCCGACCTGCCCCACGCCAGCTAATAAGTAAGTACTCCGTACTCCACCCTTGATGGCGGTTGGCTTGCGCCTCAGGGTTGCAAGCTGCCCCCACATGCTTCTTATGTCCCCGGACCTCGGCTGAGAGCACATGAAAGAGCCAAGGGCCAAGTGCAGCGCCAACGATTCGAAGCTTGGGAGCCACGCATGAAATCCTCTGATGATCGGTGCGTAGTGAGTCCGACGCGTCAAAGCAACCACCACCGCCCTCCTTTCCCGACCCGGGAGCCAAGGAAGCTGATGAGCTTTTGTCACTCGATTGCTTCAGTCCCTCCGTCCAAAACCCAAAGCTCTCGAGTCAGTCATCCATACGTCGACTTGGCCTCGGAGCAATTGCCGTTAACGCTGTAGCCATCCATCCGTCCATCTATCTATCTATCTAGCTAGCTAGCTCTCCCCACACACTCTCTCTCTCTCTCCCCCTGGCAAACCGAATACCACACCTCGTCTACGCCCAGGATGCCGATGCACAACGGACTCCTCCCCCGCGAGGGTTTCAAGGCCGACGTCTTGGTGCGCCTCTTCTCCAACACGGCGCTGAACCCGCTCGTCACGCTGCCGCTCCTGCTCCTCGCGCGCCTCACCCAGCGCGGCCAGAACCTCAGCATCCTGCACCGCACGGCCTTCGGCCGCGTCCGCCTGCTCTTCCTGGTCGGCCTCGCCCGCTGGCTGAGTGGCTGGTACTCGTCCAAGGTCCTCAACAACTGGACCGCCGACCAGTACGACTGGCGCGGGCGGGAGATTGTCCTGATCACGGGCGGCAGCGGCGGGATCGGGGGCCATGTGGTGCGGTTCTTGAGTGAGAAGGGGGTCAAGGTCGTCGTGTTGGATATTCAGCCTTTGACCTTTGAGGGTAAGTGGCTTTTTTGCTGGTCTACTACTCACCGGCGGCCATGAGTGATGTCTCATGCGGGCTTTCCTAAGCACTTGTTGCTGTGTGGTCTCGACATGAGACGTGTGCCTGCGACTGCATTGCTTGCTACTGTATCGCCCATTATTCTTGCTCATTTGTGCTGATGACAACATGACAACAGCATCGAACGTGCACTACTTCAAGTGCGATATCACGAACCCCAAGGAGATTGCCGCGGTGGCCAAGGAAATCCGGTCAAACGTCGGATACCCGACGGTTCTGATCAACAATGCCGGTGTGGCGAGGGGCAAGTCGATACTCGACTCTACCGAGAAGGATGTCCGTTTTACCTTTGATGTGAATGCTCTTGCGCACTACTGGATGGTCAAGGAGTTCCTGCCCAGCCTGATCGAGAACAACCACGGCATGGTCGTCACAGTCGCGAGCATCGCTTCGTGGGTCACCGGTGAGTAGCCACCAAATGCCCATCAAGCCGACTTTGAAATGCCCCCTGGACGAGAAAGACCCAACTACTAACGCCCCCACAAGTCCCCAACATGGTCGACTACGCCTCGTCCAAGGCCGCCGCGCTGGCCTTCCACGAGGGCCTCACGGCGGAGCTGAGCACGCGGTACGGCGCGCCCAAGGTGCGGACCGTGGTCGTGAACCAGGGCTACACCCGGACGCCCCTGTTCGAGGGGTACAGCAACAGCAGCGACTTTGCGCTGCCCACCCTGGAGCCCGAGACCGTCGCCGAGGCCATCGTGCGCCAGGTGCTGAGCGGCCGGAGCGGGCAGGTCATCTGCCCCGCGCTGGCGGGCGCGCTGCCGGCGGTCGCGGCGATGCCGCACTGGTACCAGTACAACCTGAGGAGGGACGGCGCGAGCATCATGCACAAGTGGAACGGCCGGCAGGTTGTGGAGGATCTGGACAAGTTTTATGACGCCAAGGAGAAGGATGTGGAGGGGAGCACGGTCCTTGTGCCTGAGGAGTCAAAGTAAGGCGATCGAGGTCGTGAGTGCGAATTTCTCTGGTTGATATTCAAAGAGTGGTATATTCGATGGGTATCGCAATGTCCTAGATGATATTTGCCATGTCTTGTCTGTTAATACTGAGAGTTCTTGGACGGGTTTGCCGAACGACAAGGCTTGAGCACTCGGGACTTCGCGCAGCAGCAGCTTGCCAAAACTACTTGTCCTTTCTTTGAGGCTTCACAATCTCGTGTCTGGTACATTCAGACGAGTTGATGATTTGAGGGCTAGGACCGGTTCTGGGCTCACCAGTCTCACAGCACGGCAATAGGGATGCGTGGAGGACATGATGCCCTGATCTGGGTTTATACGTGTGGCAGAAAGCTTAGCCAATTCACCGACACATATACGCCTTCCGGCTGCGACCGCAAGCTGACGAGAACCTCAACAATGATGAACAGCCTCGCAAGCACCAATGCAAGCGTGGCCAGTGTCAACAGCACTTCTGGAGCCGTGACTGCGGCATGCCGCCCGCCCCTTCTGCCGCCCCTTCTGCCGCCCCTTCTGCCGCCCCTGGATCGCGACCGTTCGCCGTCCGGTTGGCAGCTCGCGGCGTTCACCCATGTATAGACGAGACTGAACCTCCCTCTATAGCCCACGACGGTCAGCACGCGCACCGCGCCCACGGCAATGCACGACATGGCCGCCAGCGCGACCGCCGATGCACGCCACAGCTGCCGCTCGACGGTGCTGGGGTATTCCAGATTCCAGCCCAGGAGGTGGATGCACGAGTGGATCATCGACGGGATGATGACGCCCGCGTACATCTTGGGTGAGAGTCCCGAGGGCAGGATCGCGTCGTTCGGGATGCGCTGGACGGGCCGAGGTGGTTCGATGCACGTGTTCAGTGTGGAAGTGGAGGGCAGTTCGGAGCCAGCGCGGTCGATCGTCTCAAGCACGAGCGATTTCCCACCACCGATGTGGGTTTCTGGGGAAGCATCCTCGTGCTGAGCTTCTTGGACTTGCGGGCGGGCCTCCTCGTCCCTCGCAGGATGGCGGACGCTCCGCAAGCCAAATTGGGCGAATATCCTCCGCCTCGTCCACATCCGACCCTCGTTCTCGATCCAGTCCAATGGGGTCCGGTCCCACCCATCCATTGGCAGTCCGGCATCCCGTCTCAGCTGCGCGATACTGTAGTCACACGTCAAAGCCGTCGCGGTGCTGATGTTCTGTGGCTTTCTCCACCAGAAATAGTACGACATTACCGTCGAGACGACAAAGGCCAGGGTGAACAACTCCAATGGTGTGGTGGGGAGGCCCTGGGCTTCGCGCGCAATGACCTGCATCACGAGCCACAGGGCTTGGAAGACGGCTACGCCTTCGGCGAAGACATCGGCCTTCGACTTGTCCCAGATCTCGTCACTGGATATCTCGGGAACAACGATGTAGCCGCGGGAGACGAGATAGTGTACCGATCTGGCATTAACGGGGAAGGGTTTGCAATCCGGACACTGGAGATGAAAACCTGACCGTGTCTCTCAGTAAAAGCCCGGCTCGCATCACACCGCGAAAGGGCCAAGTTCTCGGGGCAGTGGATCGCTACTCACCTCCGCTATTGGCATAAAAGGCATGCTCCATGCGCCACTTTTCCGGATGAGCCCTCAGCTGCGGCAGAGCACGCATCTCCCGCACAGACTTCACAGCGCCATCAAATTGCGCAGCAGCAACAAGCGTGACAAAGTCGGGAGCAAACACGCACGCGCAGCCCCAGCGGAGCCGCCCGAGCACCACGCTCCAGAAGCCCTCGCCATCTGCAGGTATGTTGACGTGCACTACTGTCCACACGGCCGTTAACAAGACGAGAACACAGCTCCACACGATGTCGACTGTCCCCCGGTTGTTCGGGCCCCACTGGAAGCCGACCATGTCGATCATGTTCTCATATCTCGGAAGGCGTCGGGTGAAGCCACGGAGAGGGCAAGTCGGGGCACGAGGAGAGCCCGAGAGCTGATATATTCAAGATTTGGTCCTGCGAGGCATCTCGTCTTGCGTCGGGGCCCGTGGTCCAGCTCGTCTAGAACTTCGGTCATCGCACCTGTTCAGGACAAAACCAAGCTTACACTGCATTAATGATGTAGCTGGCTTGTTAATCACCAGCAATCGATTCCATCAGCTGGATCTGTGATTGGTTCATGTTTCAGCGAGCTGAACGTCCTTTTCGGCGCAGACGTTTCCGCTGCGTTGCAGTGCTGAAAAATGTGGACCGTCTCTGAGATGTTACGGCGTACCTACATGCAGGTTCGTACTTCCTTAGTGGCTACGGAGATCAGCCGTGTGCCGCCCCTGCAGCGTTGCGGATATCAGTAAAGACTACTACCTACTATGACACGATCCTTGGCAGAATTGACAGGTCGAAAACACGTCAAGGTGGGAGCAACCAACTACGCAATGCAATCGTCCTACTTCAAGTTGAATCACGCCTCTCCGAGTGTTTCCGGTCGTAGAGGATGAGCTGCTTGCACTCTGTTGTGAATATGATAGACCCTGATGTGCTTGGCTGTTTGTCTTTCACCCGTAGGTACCTAGGTAATGACATATTTCAGGCTGTGATGGCTCGTCCCAGAGACTCGACTTTTGGAGAAAACCGAGAGGGAGAGCCCTCATTTCTGACATGAGAAGCTTCCACATTACGATCTCTGTATATCAACTGCTCTCGTTCAGTGCAAGCTTCTTATCAGCATTGTGCAAGTTGCTCTTGCTAATCCCAAGGTCTCAAGAGCCAAGACTATAAACGAAGCATCTCAGCATTCTGGTTGGTTTTTGCTCCAACATGAATGTACCTATGGCTCGATGCTCTTTGGGGTTCATCCCACAAAACAGTCTCTGGCATGAAATGTCTGACTCTTGAAAAGTGAATGTCAGACTTCTGACTGCATTACACACTTAGCTAGTCTCTGAGCATGCATAGACTATCTGCCAAGGCAAACCAGGTGATGCTGACGACTTGTTCTCGACTGTCTAGCTCAAGCAATGAGGTGCTGAGCTTGGCTGGAATCTCGGACCAAAGCTGAGAAGCTATACCATCGTCTTCGAGGCTAAATAATACATGCCGAACAGCAGGTTTTGAAGGCCTCTGCTGTTGATTCGTTTGATTTGTCATTTTTGGGCATCAAACCCTACAAGACAATGATGGGGTGCCATAGGCCAGTCACAAATGTCCCTACCCACAGTAGATAACTACCTAGGCTGGGATTCCTTGTCATCGTTTTCACTGGGTTTCTGGGTCCTTTCCTTACAATATACAAATACACATATTGCTGCCTGTAGGCGTGCCAAGTCCAAGTGTGGGGACAGTAGAGCACCTAGGCAAGTACTGTGCTCAGTAGCAACAAAAGAACGGACACTCGAAACGGTACAAGTGGATGGTTCACGTTGATAACGCATTGACAACTGGCACGCCATCGTCTTGTTCGTTTGCAGTCAAATCCTTCCGAACTATACACGAGGACCAATATCGGCATGGCCGTTGAGGGCAACAAGGCTGTTCAACAGGCGCTCCAAACCACTCTCCCCATTCCGACAAGTGGGCTTCTTGGGCCTGTGTCACGTACAACTCAAATTGGTGATGAGGTCATAAAATCTGGCTCTGCAAAATGCCCTTCATTGTATTCCAGTAGGATTAGGAGCTGCACATAAGTATTAGGTGATGGTGGGTGGCTGATGTGCACGCCATCGGGATGGCAAGGACGCTGAAGCGCGATGATGTCGTTTTCAGCATGTGAAGATCGAATCATGCAGAATCATGCGGTCATCCTAACCTCGAGATTGTTCGACCGAGTTACCCTTGGCCGCAAAAAGACACAATAGAACACTATATTCGTCATGATTCCTTCGGCTGCCGAAGGGTGACAGGCATGCGAATGGATATTGCCTGAACTCGACCCAAAGAGTGACGATGCACTCCTCCGGCTTGATTGTGACTTAGTGTGATGGGTCCTTTGCATATGTATCTTTGTATGCAGGTGTCTCAGATAAGGGCAAGTAGGAAGGTTCGCTCTCGCCCACGCCCACGTTCGCCATCAATGCCAAGAATCGCTTCTGCGTTCTGGAACATGATACTGTAGCTAGACACTGATAAACAGTCATCCTGTATTCATACGCTGAGAATGGAGATAAAAACCACTGCTACAGGGCTGCTATGAGATTACCCAGGTAGCACCTAAGTGTCAAGAGCTGAGGACTAGCAAGTGACCTAGCTGCCTGGCTACGGATTAACTTGTTTACTCTTGAAGCTGCGCTTTCAGTAATTATCTAGATTGAAGTCGTTGAGTGGATCGCTGGTCAGGCAGATGAAGGCGCTGTTTTTATTGTCTTCACAGGACTTAACACTTTTTCTCGTAGGAATGCACATGGAGCATGCTCATGGTACAGTGCGCATGCCTTGAAAGCCGTGCAACGTCCATGAGAGTCTGGCCACCTCATCAGGATATTGAATGTCATCCCCTGGCGATCCCGGGAAGACTTGCTTGAGCCTCCTTTATCACTGACCCATGAACGATCTGCTTGGGTATCTGCAAGTGGGTCCGCGCTTATATTGTCGGGGAGTCCGGCAAGGTTGAAGTGCAGTAGCCACGGGTCGGCCCTTGGGTGGGTCTCAAGCTGGGACTGTGTCTGACGGTGGAAGAGAAAGAGCGGGCTGATGTTGACGGTGGCAATGTCACACATCTCAAACTGCTTATCGCATTCTGCCAGCGAAGAACTTTCACATGAGTGCCAAGGCTCAGATCTTGTTTGAAGCTGTATGTTGCATATTGGCCGGTTGAGTCCTTTCAAAATGCGTCAGATGGGTCGAGATATAAGCCCGTTTCTCTCCTCCGGAATGAAATGAATTCCTGGTCGAATCGAAATCAACAACATACGCTGTGACTGTGTTTGAGGTGTCCTCTGTCAAGTCACGCTTTTGTTCCGGTACCACTTTGACCGAAATAGCATCTCGGCTGCTCTGCTGCAGTCTATATACGTATCTTTAGAATGGCTGTAGAATCTCACGTACTCAAGCCGGGTGCATCGGGTATGTGACAGTCCCCGCGTTCCAAACACAAGCTTAGCAACCTCATTGATATCGAAGCAGGAGACGTCGATGTCGCCCCCGCTGCGCCAGGTTCGCTGCAGCCCAGCAATGACTCGGCTGCGTCAAGTGACTCTGAGAATGGGCCCAGCAATGTGGCCGAGGATCCGTACGATCGTTTCCCCAGCCACCGCAAGACGCTCATGCTCGCCGTTCAGTCGTGGTGTGGCTTCTTATCCCCGGTCTCGAGCACGGCGATACTCCCGGCCCTGGGCAATGTTGCAGACACTTTCGAGACGACCGAGACGGTAGTTGATCTCAGCAACGCGCTGTACATGGTTTTGTGAGTTACTCCAAGCTGCTGTATATTGTCTTTCTGGAAGCCTTGGCACGGTGGATGCTGATGCTCGACCCGGTGGTAGCATGGCTATCAGTCCTTGCCTGTGGGGCCCTATCTGTCAAGTATTCGGTCGCAAGCGGGTGAGTTCAGTCTCTAGTAATACTGCTTACCACGCTGGGCATTTCACTGACTTGTTGTTGGAAGTCCTGCATCGTCACGAGCATACTGCTTGTGCTCAGCTCGGTCGCAAATGCTCTTGCTCCTGACATCGCCTCGTTCATGGTATTCCGGATGCTCACAGCGCTGTTTGCGACGGCGTACCTTGTCTTCGGCCCTGTGATAATGGGTGACATCTTCCGGCCTACGGAGCGTGCAACGGCCCTGGGCTGGTTCTATAGCGGAACCCTCATAGGGCCGGCGGTTGGGCCTCTCCTCGGTGGCGTCATCGTGACCTATACGACGTGGCGTGTCATCTTTTGGCTACAAGCTGGAATGGCACTGATCTGCCTTGTTGGGATACTTTTTATGTCGGAGACCATGGTCAAGACCGAGGACAGCAAGAAGGCTTTGTTGCGACAACTTCCGACGTTCACGTCGAAGGCTCGATTTCTGGCCTCCTCCATCAGCCCAGTTGGGCCCATCCGCCTCCTGTTCAAGTGGCCCAACTTAGCCATGGTTGCTGTTGGATCGGGTTCCATCATATGGAGCGTCTATGGTCTTCTCACGCCCATCAGCTACATCCTCAACCCTCGATTCAATCTCAAGTCCCCTACCGAGTCAGCTCTCTTTTACCTAGCCCCTGGTTTCGGGGCCTTCTTCGGAACGCTTGTAGGCGGCCGATGGGCCGACTATACAGTGAAAAGGTGGATCGCGAAGCGGGGAGGCTACCGGGTGCCCGAAGACCGACTGAGAAGCTGTGTCGTGTTTCTCGGCGTGCTCATGTCGGCAAGTATGGTTGCCTACGGCTGGTCTGTGGAGGAGGAGGCGGGCGGCATAGCGCTTCCAGTCATCGCCATGTTCCTGCAAGGACTGGGGCAGGGCATGTGCATGCCGTGTCTGAACTCATATGTAATGGACGTGATGCAGTCCCGGAGTGCCGAGTCTGTCGCAGCCAACTTCATAGTGAGGTATATCTGCGGCGCTGTTGGCACGGCGGTGGTATTGCCAGTGGTTGATTCGATTGGGGTGGGCTGGTTCGGCACCATCTCTGCGCTATTTGAAATCCTCGGTGGTCTTGCTGTCTGCACAGTGGTGACTTGGGGAGCCGCTTGGCGGCAGGGCACTGCCGAGAAAGGTGAGAAGTCGCCAGAGAGGAAATGAGACCTGCATAGCATCATCCTGGAGGATATAGTCTCTCGCTCGCTACGATAGGACTATATCACGCCGGTCGACCTTTGTAAGCCCTACCTAAGTATGCTGCAATCCCTGCCCAGGTGACTGGCGCTGAAGGCGTTTTGGATGTCGTCGACGGGTAGAACACGAGCCCTGATCCCTGCGGTTTCCGGCCAATGATGTGCTTCGACATGCAAGAGAGATTTCCGCTTTGGGAAGGGCCGATCCTACAATTCCAGCCTCGCCCGCAGCCTTGCTTCGACGCACGTGCGTAGACTTTTGAACCTCCTATCCATTTCACTCAAGCATGCGGACCATGTTGCAGACTGCTATGGACTCACTTGAGTCCCTCTCAGTCTGACTTGCGGTAGTGACGAGCAGTCTCATTACTAGATGACCCCTGCAGGTGGCTGGCGATCTCGAGACCCATAGGCAGTCTGAGAAGACATGCATGTTCTTAAGGCAAGGTGAAGGTTAAGTGCAAAGACGGATGCAGCCAGAGGATTTCGCACGTTATCAAGATGAAAGACTCTCTCGCTACCAATTTGGCAACATACAAATTGAATGGTTTACCCTGCATTACTGCATTAGACCCAGCTGCATATAAACAATAATCGATGCTCTGGACTCATGTCACCGAGTACAGCCAGTTGTGTGTAGGATGATAAATTTATAGTATTATTGTTTATTTACAAAGGCTACTGTCATCCTCCTCAAAGCCGCTATCACGGCAAAGATGCTAGAGCATGTGCCAAAGACCTTAGTAGACTTTGCTGTCTTTGTAGCTATTATAGTCTGTGGCAAGCGGTCTTTGCAGCCCTGGTGGTTTTGATGATGGTGGTCTCCATGTTTTGGTAGCTGACGCCCTACGCGTTGTCTGTGATAGAGGGAAGAGGAGGGAAGAAAAGAAACAACAGCTGGCGGCCCAAGCCATGGACCCATTTGCACTGTTACCTTGATTCTCACAAAAGAAACACACAGTAATCATATCTAGGTTATATTTAACACAGTAAATGAATCTGATAAGCACCGTGATTGAATTCTTGTCATCACCTATACACTAGCATTGACACTGACGCACACAAACATAATGAAAATGAGAGATGCAGAGGGGGAGGGGGGCAATGAGAGAAAAAAGAAAAAGAAGGAGATTATAACTAAGCAATCAATCCCATGTGTCCAGAAACAAATAATAAGAAGTAAACATCTAAGCTACTTGCATATGTACGGCCAAAATGAGAGGCAGATGGCTTGGGATCGCCAGTATGGAATGACATCTTGCCTTGTACCATCCAGTTTTTGAGCTGCAATTACCTGTTCTCTTAGTTTGTGGTGCAAAGTTCTGGCTCTACAATGGCAATATTGTCACTGGGTATAAAGCTCCAAGTTCATGCCGAAGACTTTAATGTTGCAGCATTCAGCCCTGTGTCCTTTCGGGATTCGGAAGACTGTGGCACTGAGATGAAAGGCTGTGAATTATAATAAAGGATATTCACATTACCTAGGTATGTTAAACAACATTACCCTACGATGAGAACTTGCATGCGAAAGTTTTCATGAGTACCTAGGTAGGTTTACCCATAAACAATATGCTTCACGCTCTGAGAATGCTTCTCGTCTGGACGAGGGGCGCCATGCTCTAGGCAACACCACAGAAATATCCTCACGACGCATCAGACCCTCACGACGCATCAGACCCTCACGACGAAGAGAACCCTCACGACGAAGAGAACCCTCACGACGCCATTTTTTCAGGTATAAAAGCTCGCATCTTCTCCCCTCAAACGCGTTTTCCGTTTCCTACCAACCACCACCATCGCAACCATCGCCATTGCCAAGATGGCGAGCGATACCAACCACAAGGCGCCCTGCCCCGAGTGTGGCCGCCAACTGAATCACCGTGCCCTCAAGTACCACCGCATTCGCGAGCACGGCGTCCAACTCGACGAGAAGTTGGCCTGCGAGGAGTGTGGAAACGGCATCAAGAAGTTCCTCGTGTCCGACTTGAACACTCACAAGTTTACGGGACACGTCACCTCCGCCGACCATGACAAGGCTCTGTAGGTATCTCTTCCTCCCCCATTCATCACCACCACCACCACCACCATCATGACTCTGTGCATTGCGATTTGCAACAGACTTCTCACATTCTGCGGCAGGAATAAGAAGCACCTCCGGCACAAGAGAAACGGTATCCTCATCACGGAGTTGGCCCGCGATGCCGCCGACTTCAACCGGCTCAAGCAGCGCATCCAGAATGCCACCGACCAGCTGCTGGAGCTTGGCTTCGAGGTCAAAGATCACGGCCTGGACACCGCCCAGTACCCCACCGACCTGAACGTTACCAAGAAGCTGCTCGTCGAGGCTCTGTTCAACCTGCGCTCCGCTTGGCGCAAGGAGGGCAAACTGCAGAAGATCGGCACTGGCAGTTACCAGGAGGTCGCCCAGGATCTGGAGGGCTATCTTCGGTGGGCTCAGTCCCAAAACATGATGGGCATGGACTAAGGGAGTTTGTGCGAATGGAGGAGGTCATGATCGCCGCCGGTCTGGACGAGGCCGCTGAGGGCAAGATGGGGAACAGTCGGGCACTTTGGGAGGATCTGACCAGTCAGCTCGCCTTGATCGTCATGGACGCGTCACAATTGATTTGACCGTGGTCTCCCACGGCGGTAACCCACCAAGACCGCATGCTCTCACTCTCAATCTGATCTCAGATCGTGATCGATCTTCTTGTTGGGCACCACAGTCAGAGCATGGTATGCTGCGAGCGCCAGGTGACACGGCGCTGCCTGCCGTGTTTCCCATTGCGCGGAGGATGGTGCAGGATTCATAAGCTTGCATGTGGCCCCAGGCGGATGCGTAGATGGTCATCGCGAACAGTGTTGCCGTCAGCCCAACCACCTGCCGACATGCTTATTCTCGAACGACTGTGGACTGTGACAGAAAACAGCAGAGGGTCAGGCCACAGTGATCGTGTTCGGACATAAAAGGTGTCTCACACCCCTCCCGATTGGATACTATAAGTAGCGATCGTCAAACTCTATCGAATTCGGGAGCCTCGTCGGTTGTGACATCGCAACTGCAGGATCCTGACGTGGGAACGGGGAGATGAGCATGCGGTTGGAGGCATTCCGTCCGTAAGAGCCGACGCGGGCCTTTGCAGATAGGACCGAGGTAAAGAGAGAAGAGGCAGGAGGAGGCACTTGGCATCCGGCGTCTGCTTGACCAACCTGTGAGTGATCGAGTCGCCGCGGTGGCCGGGTTCTATGGTCTACAGCACCGTCACCGTCGAGAAATCGAGCATAATAAACGTGGCGAGTTAGGTTCAGCCTCTCTGATGTTGCTGTCGCTGTGCTGCCAAAACAGTGGCAACCTGTTTCGGGGTTTGGACTAGCATAAATTGCCGATCTGGGTCGCGTGCTTGTTCTCAAGCCAAGCCTTTTTCCTTCTTCTTTCTTTCTTTCCAGGGCATGCGGAGAATTCATTACAACGAGGCCGTCAGGTCAAGGCAGGGCACGTCAGGCCAGTTCGAGGAGGACCCTTATTTCAAATGTCTAGTTGGAGACCGGCCCGCCAGCGAGTGGGCTGACCCGGCTAGACCTGAACGGGAAAGATCGGCGAGACTTGGCCGCAGGTCTTGCCCAGGCGTGCAGGCCGCCGGACCTCAAATCGGGCCAACCTCCAATTTTGCCAAACCCACTCAAATGCTCAACATGTTGTCTTACAGTATTTTCATTCGAAGAAAAATAAATATACAGTTATGAAGAGCTACCTCCGACGAGTAGATTGATATACTAGGAGTGTACCACACGTGCTGTGGTGGAATTTCTTACTCTGGTGGAAAAGTGGTGATGGTGATGCATTGGAGGTTGACCCGGTTTGAGGTCCGGCGGCCTGGCGTGCTGGCGTAGCGCCCAGGCGTGCCAGGCCGGGGTGCCACTCCCACAGCGTGAGAGACGATGACAGCGTGGGGTCATCCCTGGCGTACCACGACCTGCAGTCGGCCACAGGCGGGAGTTCCCACCAAGGCAGAATAATCGAACCACTTCTCGTACGTTGCGACAGGCTCTCGACTCGAACCCGAACCACCCCCGCCAACCTTGCCTTTGACAGGCACAGAACGCCCACGCGCCTGTTGCGGAACCGGTCCTTGGGGCATCAGAACTCTTGAAGTCGGGAGAGGGGGAGGAGGAGGGGGAGGGGGGGGGGTAAAAGGTAACCCCTAGACGATGCGAGGCGAGGCGACGCAGGCAAATGGATTCCTCGATGCATGTGCGACCGCGAGTGCAACACTGATGATTTCAGCGTCCCCTTCAGCCGTAGCAAAAGAGAGCACCGTTGTCGTTGATTGTTCACATTCCCCCTTCCGACGCCCACACCCACACCGACACACATGCACACATACACACGCTCTCGTCAACGTCCACGCCAACACTCAACGTCGCATTCGACACTGCAACAAAAGACAGAACATCCCTCTCCTGTCGCCGGTCAGCCGAACTTGACGCCTGCCCTGCAGCTGCTGCTCCATATCGAGGCGTGATCTGAATCCAATTCTCTCCAGTCCAAATCCCTCCCCACATTTTCACAATACTACAGACCTGCAGACTACAGACGACAGCATCGTGTGTTTTGCCTGTCATCTCCTGATTTATCTACGATACCACCTACCTCCTGCACCGTTTTACTCCGTTTCAGTAGTGCGACAACACTCCCTGTCCACTCTGGTCTTGGACGCCCTCTCTATACTCTCTTGTCCAACAAGACCTTCGTCGCAACCCACCTGCGCCTCCCAATCCGGATCACGCTGAGTCTTCGTTTGCCTCCTCCATCCCATTCAGCGTACCGGCCTGCTGGATCGGATGCGAACGGGCCTATCGCTCACCCTGCATTTGTCACCTGCAGTCCACTTGATCAGGCCTGACTCGGCCCCGGTCTCGACCAGTTCGGGTTTGAATACTTCGCACCGCAGTCCCAAAAGAGGCCGTATCACCATCTCCCTGTTTGCCTTGAGGTTTCAGGTGCGCAGAACTCCGAACAAACTTGCGCTGCCCCATGGTTTATGCTCTCATGACGTGAGCGGCGCCGACAAGAAGCACCCTTACCAGAGTCGTGTCTTCCTTTCTACACATTTGTTTCGTGCTCAGTGGTCCAAGGAAAACGTACTGGGCCGACTCCCCGTGATAGCTACCCCTCGAAATTTGACCACCACCCACCCGGCGCCGAATATCATATCTGCCCTCCTCTACCCCAAGGACAGATTTCCCCCCCACCGACGACTCAATACGCACAGCCATCGCTGGCCCCGTTCGCTCCGCCGACGCGCGTTGGTACGGTACTTCTCGCACTGGACACAGCAAAAGCGAGCCGCGAGGCTTATGGTGAGCGACCATGGCACCAGGACTCCTCGAGACCAACTCGGAGAACACTCGCAGCCACGACGGCAATGTCGAGACCACGGAAGGCGTCATTGGCGCCAACTGCGTTGACCGCATCACCCTGCTGCGGAGCATGCCCGAGGCGCCCTCGCAGACCCAGGTCTGCGTTGTCGGCGCCGGTCCCGCCGGCCTGATGCTGGGCGCGAACCTGGCGCGCATGGGCATCAAGGCCCAGGTTATAGACGACCGGGCCGATCCTACACCAGTGGGAAGGTATATGCCATCTGTCCTTGTCGATCAGCACATCAGAAGAAAAGATGAGGAAGCAACTCTGATGGCTCAGCTGGGCTGACAATGGTTTCACAGGGCTGATGGCTTGCAGCCAAAGACGATCGAGACCTTTAGACAGATGCGGTTAGCAGATTCGTTATTGCACAGAGGTGTTCGTGTCTACGACATCTCCTTCTGGCGGGGGACCGCAGAGGAGCCGTTGCGCCGACTGGGGCGCGAAGTCCACTACCCCCCGGTGATTGATGTCCTTGACCCCTATATTCTGCTGGTGCACCAGGGAATGGTGGAGAGTCTCTTCATCGACGACATGAAGAAGCGCGGTGTCGAGGTGAAGAGAAACTGCGCCTTCGAGTCATACAGCGCCTGCGATTCTTTAATGTCGGAGAAAGTCGGCGCCGCTCTACAGATCAATACCAAGGTGAACGTGACGCAGGACAAGAGGACTATAATGGCACAATACCTAGTCGGATGTGAGTATCGATAACCAGAAACACAGTCGACAGGACTTGACTGACCGCTCTCAAGGCGATGGAGCACACTCGAAAGTGCGCAAAAGCATCCCAGAGGCGCGCCCCGTGGGCATGTCGCAGCCCGTCGTGTGGGGCGTGCTCGACGGAGAAATCGACACCGACTTCCCAGATATCTGGTCCAAGACTCTGGTGTACTCACAAGAGTTCGGCTCCATCCTCATCATCCCCAGGGAACGCAACATGACAAGGTTCTACATCGAGCTGAAGAGTGGAATGAAGGAGGACAAGAAAACCCTGGGCCAGGAGTACATCATGGCACGAGCAAAGGAGATCATGAAACCATTCACAGTCAACTGGAGGTACATCGAATGGTTCGGAAGATATCAAATCGGCCAGAGAGTAGCCAGTCGGTTCTGCGACTCCCACCACAGAGCGTTCTTGGCAGGCGACGCAAGTCACACGCACTCGCCAAAGGCCTCTCAGGGCATGAACACATCAATGCACGACGCTTGGAACATAGCGTGGAAGTTGAACTACGCGGTTCGCGGACTAGCGAAACCGGCGCTTCTGGAGAGTTACGAGGACGAGAGGAGGAAAATTGCGTTGGACCTGGTCAACTTCGACTACGAGCACGCCAACCAAATCGCCGGAGGTGATGCCGTCACGCTCGCCGAGAACTTCAAGACCAACGTGCGGTTCATATCGGGTATTGGCGCAGAGTACAGTGAGAATGCTCTGAACATGATGGAGAGCCAGACGTGGCTTTTGGGCGAGGCCAAGCCTGGTTGCTTGCTTCCGCCCGCCAAGGTGACCCGGTACCTGGACTCGAACCCAGTCGACATCCAACTCGACATACCGATGCTCGGCCAGTTCAGGATTTATCTCTTGATGTGGGATGTCCACCAGTCCAAGATGTTCCTCGACAACTTCTGCGATGCTCTTGCCGCTGATTCCTCGCTCATCCGCCAATTGTCGGTCGCAGCGAGCCTCTCATACGCAGCACAACCAAGACTACCCGCTCCGGAGGACATCTATGTTCGCCCAGAGAGATACACCGCGGTCAGCCATCTGTTCACTTTTGGACTTATTAGTGGGTACCCCTCGGATCTACCACAGCCAGACCATCATTCTAACAGAACTTAGCAACAATGCCCAAATCCGACATTGAAATCTCGGACCTGCCACCCCTGCTGCAAGACAGCAGGTGGACCTTCTACCTCGACGACATCCCCGAGCAAGACACGCGCGGCTCACTCTGCACTAACAAGTGGCTGGGCAGCCTTGGCCCTGGCGAAGTCGCCATAGTCACTGTACGTCCTGACGGCTACGTCGGTTCTCTCGGCAGGTGGGACTCGAGCGTCGACGATGCGGGCGAGGAGGCGGCCAAGTGGCTTGATTCGTACTTTGACCGCTTCTTGGAGGTCCCCGAGGTCATGAGAAGGAGCCCGACTCCGGCCGCGGCGGCGGTGGCTGCTGCGGGTTTGAATGGTGCGAACGGTAACGGAAGTATGAATGGCGGCATGGATGGGTGCGCTTAGAAGGCTACTTCTGCTGTTTTGCCGATCACGGGCGCTTTGGGGGGTCTTGCATTGAACGAGGGAAACTGAGCTGGTCGAGGCATCTTCCCTTTTATTGCTATGGTATGATGATGTGGCTGAACTTTGGTACGCACGGTTGGCGAAGGCATGCATCGGAAGGGGCATACACAAAACTGAGCGCCTTCGCATGAGCAGACCGAGATGCGCGGTGTACATTGAAGACGGAGGAAGACCGAACTGCATCCAGCCAGGACGGCTTTTCCCATAGACCTGGGAGTCTCGGAGACGACACGGAGGAATGTTTGTCTCCACACAGCGAGACTAGACTGTGCGAAACATGCATACATGACATAAAACAAGAAAAATACATAGTGGGGGAGGTGGTCGCTACGATCGATACGTACTGGTAGTAGCATTTTCGGTGGTGTTTGGCATGGAACGGGCTCTTACGACTTAATTGAATCCAAGACACGACTCATTTCTGCTCATAACCGCAATCTCGAGTGCAGACTCTCGTCCTCAGAGGATGTGTGTGCCTGTTGCAACTTTTTCAGCCAGAATCTCTCGCAAACTG
Source organism: Dendrostoma leiphaemia (assembly GCA_026120015.1). NCBI lineage: Eukaryota > Fungi > Ascomycota > Sordariomycetes > Diaporthales > Erythrogloeaceae > Dendrostoma > Dendrostoma leiphaemia. The sequence goes on along the minus strand of JALRMF010000035.1, from coordinate 141,506 downwards.
GCCATGGTTCCTGACAGTCGTGTCTGGCTCAGGCAGTGTCGTTATAATTTGACCGGTGCACCGGGGGAATGGACATCAATTCCGGAATCAAGCACTGATCTGCAACTCTTAAATCTTATAGGGGTATTGGAAAGGACCTATGTACTTCCTCTATGCTCTGTTACTGTCACCTATAATTCATCCCTCAACCGCGCATCCTCCACATTAGAGGCAGGGACAAATACCTCCGCCTGGACGGGCTCATGCTCACCACCCTCACCATCAATAATCTTCCCGACCTCTTCGATCAGACTCTCGGGATCCCCGCTATCTTTCACCCTGTCCTCCCCTCCACCAACCTTCGCAGTCGGCACGGTCCCCTCGCTGCCCATCTCCACCTCGACCCGCTTCCCGCCCCCGTCCACAACCTCCATCCTGGCGCCCCCGCCCGTCCCGGAGCCGACCAAGCCGACGGCGCCGCTCCCGGTCCGGAAGGCCAGCCGCAGCGGCAGCCACACCAGCCACCACAGCGGGCCGTACAGGAAGCGGCGGAACACGAGCCAGCCGAGCGTCGCGCACAGCATGTAGAAGGTCGTCTGGAGGTACCACGTGTCGCTCTTGGTGCTCTTCATCAGCACGCCGAGCAGGTCGCGGCTGGAGGTCAGCAGGTCCTCCATGCGCCCGTAGGTGCCGCCGAGCGTGCGCAGCTGCGCCGTCGACTCGTGCAGGCTCTCGTGCAGCGCCACGGACCGCGCCAGCTCGTCCTGCACGAGCTGCCGCGCCCGGTGCAGCGACTGCGTCAGGTCCGACGACGCCGCCGCCACGGGGTCCCCCGCGTCCCTGTTGTTGGACTTGTGCGTCGGGTGTCTGCGCCGCGGGCCGAGGGTCGGCGCCGGGGGCGCAGGCGAGTTGGCGCCGCTGCGGGACGGCGTCGAGGAGGCCGCCTTCGTGTAGGATTGTAGCAGGATCTGGCGTTCGAGCCGGCGCGCGGCTTCGAGGGACCGCCGTGCCGTGAGCTGGGCTTTGTGGAAGGCGATGCGGGCGCTGGTAAGAGGGGGTAAGACATGTCAGCATGATTTCTTCTTCTTCCTCTGCTTCTCGAAGAGCGACAAGTCCAGGATGACAGGACAAATGTGTATATATATACCTCTTGACATCCCCGTCCACTCTACTCAAGCCCTCCCGTAACCTCTCCTTCCTCCGCGCTGCCTCGCTCCCCTCCTTGCCGCCCCTCAGATCTGTAATCTCCTCCGCGAGGAGCTCCAGGTCCTCCTCCCCCTCGCGCAGGATCTGGTTGATCTCTCCGCCCAGCTCGGTCGCGACATTCTCGTCGTCGTCGTCATCGTCGCCCCCCTGTGGGAGCGGCACGGATCCCGGCTGGAAGTCGAGTTTCGACAGCCGGTCGATGAGGTCCCGAACCTGGGTGGTTGTTTCCTGGAGCGCAGTGAGGCGCTCCTGTAGAGCGTCGAAGGACATATTAGGTTTTAGGTTGGCAGGCTGGCCTCGTGCCTGTAAGCCTATAAGTCCAAGAGGCGTCGAGGGTATCGGAATGGAAGCAGGTGTCTAGTCTTTGGAGAGAAAGTGAGGAGTGCCTGAAAGCGGCAGAGGAAGCGTGTGTGTAGGTGTGTGTGTGTGGTGTGTCCAGCTTTTGGAAGTTGTCGTTTAGGGGCCTCTCTGCCTGCCCGACGTCGCCTTTTTTTGGGGGTGACCTCGGGCTTGGTTGGGGTCGGCATGGTCCGAGCTCCCTCCCGCGGCTCGGGGCAGGCCGTTGAAGACTGGGCGCGTCCGTGAATTTCTCGAAGACCGCCGGCTTGCTCTAACGCCCATGATGACCAGCAATTGAAACGGCCACATCGCGTAGTCGCTGACTTGGACGACAATTTCAGAACCGAGACAGACAAAGGACATCTACAGAACCCCCGATCCGACTTTAATTCCTTGCTCAAGGCGAACCGAGAACTTCGACCTACGGTCGAACCACCGGCCCCGGCAAGATGATCACCCGCTTCATCACCGAGGTCAACACCAAGATCAACCCCTTCTCCGCAAAATCCAGGTCCGCCCGGCTATTCCTCACGGTCCTGCCGCCCAAGGCAAGGAGTCAGGGCATGACCATCAACACGAAGCTGCTCCCGAGGCTGGCGGCAGACCACACCACGCTGCAGGTGAAATTCAGTATGCTCCTCGCCCTTCCTCCCCAACGACTCGGTCGAGGCAGAGCCTCTCGGCTCGCGACTTTGGCCCGCTTTGAGGAGACGTCAGGCTGATCTTGAGTTCTTTTTGAAAGAGGACGGCAAGCTACTAGATCTCGACTGCGAGAACATGGGCATCAAGGGCCTCATCGAGGAGTGCGACAGACATTCCCGGGCGCTGCAGAAGCAGGCTGATATCACAGACTCATAGGGCACGACGGGATGATATGTCGTGGAAATTCGGGCGAGGGCAAGTCGTGACCACGATTTGTGAAACAGCGTACTTCATGGCATGGCGTTAAGAAGAGGTACCGGGGCGTTCTTGTTACCAGCTGCGAGGCCCAAGGGCGGTCTGAGGGGCGTCACGAGCACGAATCTCCGGGGATCATATCCACAGAGACAAGTGCACTTCCGCGGGGGTCTTCTTGCTAGCGGAATGGATGCGGGACGCATGTGATCTCAGTTCTAAGAGGGGCGAAAGCCTGGACTGGAGGTCGAGGACGCCTAGCAGAGGTCCACCCGAGAGGCCGGTCGACATGACAATGGTTCTCATGTGGCTATCAATAAGCAGCATGCCAGGCATGCGTACATGTGCTAAAGTAGGAGATCTATAGACCCGAAAGTGGCTACAAGTATTATACGAATCATACCGTGTCATATCAAGATATGCCGAGATACCCTTACCAGATTTAGAAGGCGAATGAATGGAGATTCTCTATGTAGAAACTCAGCCGTATCGAATTTTGTCTGACCGATTCATGTACTGCCAGAAGCCACCTTGTGCACCACCAAACCCGATGAGCGACGAATGTAACGCCCGAGAGACCAGCCAACCACGAAGAGCTCTTCAATTTTGACGAACTTGACTACACCGTTTTCGTCACCTGGTTGACCTCGTCCGAGCAGAGGCTGGGTGCGGGAAGTCTCATCTCAGGGTGTCGTCGGGCAATTATGCGGAGGCACCGCTGATGAAGAACCACTTGTCTATCGAGGCGTCGATCTTCTCGGCTGGGAGCTCCTGGTGGGCGGGGATCGGGGGCAGCTGGCTGGGGTCGATGCGGCTGGGGGAGTGAGCCACGGTGGTGTTGGTGCTGGAAATGGGCTGTTAGTATTCCGGAATCACACAGAAAACACAACAACAAAAAGGGGGGTGGGGGTGGTTAATAACATACGTAGAGACGCCACCGGGCTGGGTCTTGCCGGTGATCAGGCGCTCCCAGGCCTCAGCACACTCACGGACGACGTCCATGGCGTACTTCTTGTTCTTGCACTCGCCGGTGAAGGCGAACTGGTTCTCGGGCTTGCCGTCGGGGATCTTGTAGATGCGGAACCACTCGTTTGTGGCGCGCAGCAGGCCGGGCAGGTGGCGCTCGACGTCCTCGACGTCGTTGAGCTTGGAGGCCAGAGGGTCGTTGACGTCGATGACGATCACCTTCCAGTCGGTCTCCTCCTCGTCCAGCAGGGCCATGACGCCGAGCACCTTGACCTGCTTGATCTGGCCGGTGTAGCCGACCAGCTCGCCGATCTCGCAGACGTCGAGGGGGTCGTTGTCACCCTTGGCCTTGGTCTCGGGGTGGACGATGTTGGGGTCCTCCCAGGTCTAAGAAGGCGGTTGTGAGAATCGTTGCTGTCGATGGGATGTGCTTTGTGTGTTGGAGAGGAGCTCGAGTCTCGTCATACCTGGGGGAAGGCACCGTAGTTCCACAGGTAGCCCTTGTGGGGGAAGCAATTGCGGACATATCGAAGCTTGCCCTTCTTGGTGTCCTGCTTGATGGGGTTGAGAAGCTCCTCCTTGGAGATCTATAGCAATCACACATGTCAGTCAGTTGGCCCCTCTACAATCACCGAATACATCTTGCTCCATCAGACGATTGGGATGTGATGGCGCCCAGTAGCGAACTCGGTCCCCGACACTGAGCTGAGCTGGGCAGAACAGCCGAGCCAGCGCAGCTGCAATCTACTGACCTCGAGCTTGGCATTGGTCCAGCGAGGGATCTCGACGATCATGTTCAGGATGGTTTGCTCCTGGTTGGCGAAGAGGGGCACGTCGTGGAAGGGCGAGACGGGGACGCCATCCTTCTCGATGTACACCCTGTGGTCAAAGGTGTGGGCGGCGCCCACCTTGCGAACGGAGAAGGCCATTTTGGAGTCGGACCCTGAGAGATGTCGGGCGATCTGGAGGGTGCGAGAAGACGAAATCTTGAAGGAATTGGTCCTCGGCGAAGAGGTGTGCGTTGGGGAGAGGTTTTTTTTTGAATAGTTGAGGTGAGGGAAACCTGGCCAACTTTGTCGGGCAAAAGGAGGGCACGGAGGGGTAGGTCGTTCAGGGGCGGGAGTGCGAATCAGTGGGGCCTGCAGCGATTGCCCGAGCGGTGACTTCGACTTAAGAGTCCTGGCTGCAGCAGCCCTTGGGGACATGAAAGACAGATGATTGGGGAATCAAGCGAGAGACTCGACGAGAATTAACGCTGACGCTGATGAAGACGTCGAGATCACAACTATAAGATCGGCATGGTAATGTTTACCGAGAAAATCAGGAAGTGCAGGGCATTTTCGACCTGGCGAGTTGATGGGATGAGGAAAAGAATGAAGTAGGTAACTACTAAGTAGGTAAACTTGGCTTTTTGAAAATTCCACTTATCCTTGCCTTGCCCCAACGTCAAGTCAGACTCGATGGAGCACTCAGGTGACAAATGCGAGCTCGAATCAAAACCGTTTCCATATGACTACCTAATGCAGATATCTACGCAAAATCATAAAATATGTAATCGTCATCTCCTGTCCCTCTCCTCCAAGCTTCTCAGTCAGGGTATCTGCTGCTGGACTAGTAAAAGTAAAGAGACCGTCTTCTGCTGTCATTAAGATTCCAAACTTGCTTGCTTGCCGTGAAGAAGAATGATCTGAAGCCACGGATAATTTTCAAACAACGCGCCCGCTTTCACTCATGCCAGAAACAAACTCGAACGCTCCCACGAAGGTACAAGCCGGCCTTCCTATCGTCTCGGCAGGTTCCCGTACGCCCCTCGTCCAAACGCACCACCAGGTGTATTCCCATACGCTCCAGTGCTGAAGCCCTGGTGGATGCTCCGAGTCACAATCGCCTGAGCCGCCTGGCTTGCCGCCATGCGTTCTTTCTGCCTGTGCCTATCCCTCAGATACCCCGCAGCCTCGGGCCGCATGCGCAGAATGCGGAGGATCATATCGTCCGATGGGTCCGCCTGGGCCTCCTTGCGTTTCTCCTCCTTCGCACGCTTCATCGTCCCCAGGTTTCGGCTCATCATGATGCTCTTGCCGCGCCGGATCGTGCCCAAGCTGCCAAAGGCCGCAGTGTTGTAGGTTGGGCCCAGTGTCGCGGGCGCGGATGCACGTGCTTGTTGCTGCGACTGTTGCTGTTGGCGCTGCTGGGTCGCCGCGACCATGCGCTCGGATGTACGGACCAGGGAATCGGTCGAGTCGAAATACCAGAAGTTCAGCGATGCCAATTCGTGCCACTTAGGCGACTTGAGGACCTCCGCTGGAACACCAAGAACCTCCCCGTCTTCATCCTTGGCGTTGAAGAATTCGAACAGCAACTCGAGCCACTTGTACACGACGTCTAGCTCTACCTGCGTGAGCGGCTTCTGAGAGGAGGGTTTGTCTGACAGCGGTGGCACGAGCAGGTTCTCGATGGCCATCAGCACTTCCTTCCACAATCGGGTCATGACCGCAAGCATGGTCGCTTCCGTCAGCGACTGCTTCATGATGGCGAAGTTCTCGTCGAAGTAGTTGAACAGTGGCTGGAGAGCGTTCTCGATGTCCTGCTGAGTCACGGAAGGAGGCGCAGTCTTTCGCGTCTTCCACATGTTGCCGATGGACGCGGCGATGCCACTGCTGAGCAGACGCTTGAGGGTTTCGTGGGAAAGCGTAGCATTGATGACGGTAGAGAGCTACAACGCATGTCAATCATCATGTTCAGCAGTGCCGAGCGCGAGGATGGGCTTACCTTGTCAGTGATCTTCCGCACCATGTCTCTCTCTGTCCTCTTCAAGTGTCTGAACGCTTTGCCGAAATGAAACTGGATATCATCCTTCTCACCCTCCATACTGACCCTGATCAATAGCCTACCCTGAGTGTCAAGGTCCAGCCAGAACTCCCTGGGTAGGTAATCACTGAAATGAACCGGATCGAGCTTGAGTGAAGTCCGTCCGACAAAGTCATGGTCTCCAAACGTGTCGTAGTCCCATATCGTAGCGATGACGTTGACGGCACTAGTGACGGTGACATCGACCGATTCGTCCCAACGCGGGTTGAGCGTCCGCGATATCACACGAGTCTTGGCCAGGCGCTTCTGATACTCATCCACCAGAACGACATACGGGTCGCTGTATCCATTGGGATCGCAGGCTTTGATGTCTTCAGCCTCGACAACTTTGACGGTGAAGACGTACTTGTCCGGCCTGCGCGACTTGTCTTTAGGTCCCTCTTTGCTTTTCAGCAACTCAGCGCAAGCGTCGACATTCATCAGCCGCTCCAGCTTGTCTAGAGACTGCATTGCATACTCGATGTTGTTCAATTTGACAAATGACTGCCTCGATGTTAGATGGGGTTGCTTGCCGGCCCGAAAGTAGCTTGAATGCTTACCTCTGGATAGAACTGGAAAGGCTCTATCTTTTCCTTTTGGTTCCAGACATCCTTGGCCATCTGCATCATGCGCTCCTGCGCAGTGCGTTGTGCTGCTGCCAGCTCCGCGGCGGTTTGACGGTCCATCTCCTTGGCGAACTTGCCTTCCACGATTTCACAATAACGGCCGATGCCAGCTGCGAATGCTTTGGCCAAGGACGTCATGAACTTGGCATGGTGAACATCGTTGTCCCACTCCAGCTTCAGAATCTGGTCTGCAGTCTGGTTGAAGAGCTGGAAGACATCAATGACAGACACACTGTGACGCTGTGAGTCTGTCGGTATGTCGTCTGGGTGTGCCGTCCTGACTTGGAACTGATCCTGTTTGATGGCCTCTTCCACGAACAGCGTCATCCTGCTCTCCGCGTCGCCAATCCATCGCCAGACAAATTCTTCCAGTTGGCCCTCCACGTCAAAGGCAAATGGCTGACCGGGCAGGTATTGGACATGAATTTGGCGGAGATCGACCAATTCTTTGTACAAATCGAATCCGTCCTGGACATTGACCTCTAGCCCGGCTTCCTTAGCAGCCACGATGATGGTCTCGATCAACGCCTTTGCGTCCTCTTCGAAACTGGGGAATATCGTCTGCACCAGGATCGCGAATGGGGACACGCCCATGATCTCTGGGCTTCTGGCATACTTCTTCTTGATCCTCTGACATAACTTCGCGACTGCACTTCCAAGGTTTACAACATGGCTGAAATTCCAATCCTCTTTGGATGCGGGAACCTCCTTCTCGAGGAAGCCGTGGTAGACTTGATCAGCCTGGCCCCTTAGCCCCTCGGTCAAATGCTCAGAAAACCGCTCCATATCCTCTTCCCTCTGGACAAAGACCGGGTCAGCCCAGACGTGGTCCGACAAAAGGGCCTTCACAACACCATAGCTGGGAGCCTTTGGCTCATAGCAGTGCATTATCAGGTCGTACATATCCCGCAGAAGGGCTTCATGGAGGGCGCCGAGGATTTGCTGGTAGATAGTGAAGTCTATCAATGTCCATCGGCTTGGATCGATCTCGGTGAGGGTGGCCGTGTACAGCTGTATGCGGGGCAGCCTTTTCGGCTCTGGCTGTGCAGTCTTGACGAAGTCAAAACACTCATAGAGATCCTCGCCCCTGATCTCCTGGTCCAAGAATTTGCGTACGGCACACTCAAGGAAGGTAATTTGTCTCGTGAATTGCGGAAGACGCCACCATCCTGACAGATCGTTCAGAAACTCCGTCGAATGGTGAGAAAGTGGGACGAACTCTTCCGATTCACTGGTAGCTTGATCGTAGGTCATGGCATGTTGCAGGACCGTCTTGTAGTAGGATCTCGGGTCCGGCGGGATGAATGTGTAGTTAGCCTCGTCAACGCTTCGAATACTGGAGGAGTCGTCGAATGTGAGGTTGCTCAAGCCAAAAGAAGGCTCGCCCGAAGGACTTTGCATTGAGTCATTGTTGATCATCCTTGCTAGATCTGCGAATGATTGATCCTCCCCGTAGATTGATGTTGGCCGTACAGGCAAGGGCTTGTCGAAGCTCGTGACGGTCTTGGCGAGGTCCGGACGGACCTTCAATATGTCCAGCATCATGGAGGTAATATGGTCCCGCTCCCCCTTCTTCCACTCGTCGAAAGACTCGTTGAGGTCGAAATCTTGCCTCCTGAGCGCGCCGTCCATGTTCGAGTCCAGGCGGTGCTGGTAAGCCTTGAGGTCCTTGAGGGCAGCCTCTTCAGTCCATATGTTCTTGTTGAGGTCGATGTCCGACTGCAGTTGAGAAGTATCCCGACCAAAGATCCTTCCCACAACCTGCACCATGTGCATATCTTTGACCTCGTAGCTATGAGGGATCTCAACCTCGATAGTCTTGTGCTGCGTATCTTGACCGGTGTCGATGAACAAGTCCTGATCATTCCGCAACAGCTTTTGCTCCAAGATTTGTAGTCGTGACATGAGTTCTTTGTCCTTCTCAGTTCCATGCTTTCTGAAAATGGTCATCATGAGCCTGACGAACAGGGCGAGGTGCCTGTCGATCAAGATCTTCCAGGAGTGGTCGTCCGGTGCCTTTCCTTGGCTCATGGCTTTGACGGCAGCAGCGTAAAACTTGAGAATCAGTGGCTCCAAAGAACGGTCTCTATCGATCGTCTTCCGGAAATCCGATGTGGTCATGTTTGTGTACGCCTCCGCAAAAGTCCTCTTGACGTTGTGGTCGGAGAAGCCTGGTTGGTCGAAGGTCCCCTTGACGACGCGCTCCATGCGCTTCTCCAGCGAACCTCGAAAGTCCCGGGGCAGCTTGACCGTGTTCCCGCCCATGGGGACGAATTCCTTCAGCAGGTCGCCGATGTTATGCGTGTACGACGAAACTCTGGTCGGCGCCTTGGGCACGGTGATGTATTCCTTCTTTTTCTTCTTGGGCTGCAGCAGATAGTGCAGCAACGCGATGCTCAGGGAGTAATTGTAGGCATCCTCGTAGCTGACCTGGCCCTGGAAGGCGCGCGAGCCGGCCCTCGATCTCCTCCGCGTGGCGCCATCTTGCTGCTGGATCCGATTGATGCTCCGGTTCAGACTCCTGCTGTTGTGCTTCCCCGAGTAGGCGGAGCCCGTCGACATCTTCAGCTTGTATTCGGCCGGTCGAACGAATGCGTCGGTGAAGGTTGCTCGCTAGGTCGGAACAGGAGGTGTCCTCAAGTAGGGGCGGAGTGTGCCGTGGTGGATATGACGTCCGCCCCTTATCGTCGTGAAACCATGCCTTGAATGCTCTGGTCGTGCCTGGAGGCGGTCTCGTAACCAGGTAATTTTGTTTGTTGACAGCACTCCCCCAGGAAAAAAAAAACCCTCCAAAAAATTGTGGCCGCCGTGGTCGTCCGTTCTACAAAGTAGTTCTAGCAGGTCCCGGTGAAACGAACTTTTGGGAAACAGTCCCACCTTCTGGGATGACGACGTGCAAGATAATGCCACTGTTCAGGCGTCAAGGTTGTGTCTTCTTGGCTGGGCTTCCTCTACCTCGGCGGGGTGCAAGGGAGACAGGGCGGCAGGGCGACAAGGGCGATCTGGTGGTGAGGAGACACTGAGCATTGGTCGGTCAGGAGTGAATCGGGTGGGTTCTCTGAGTTTAGGTTGTTTCAACGTCATCTGCTTTTGCAGGGGCCGCGGGCGCCAATAGATTGGTCTCCAATGCGGCTGGCTGCGAAGGAACTGCGCGAAACCCCCCTTGTTCCACTTTGATAGCGCTCTGTACGTATAAATAGGCATCCCGCCAAATCCCACGCTGACGATCCCTTCGGAATGACATTGATATCTAGCTCACTCCAATTGTTCGTGGTTCGGTGAGGTTTGCGAATTTGCAATGGACAATTCTCACATATTCCGAAAACCAACACAGGAGCCCTTGGAGATGACACACTGACTGACTTTGGGCATACAATCGAATACTCGGATCTCCTACTCGGGCCAAGCCCACACACCGGACAATATGCACTGCCACATGACAACCAAAGTAGGGTATTGGTTCAGCACTGTAAACACGAACACATGAAATGAGAACGTCCAGATTTGAAGGCCAGACTGCTCGAAGCCATGAACAATCGCACAAGATCACGGACAGCCGAGGCGGGGACCATCTCGAGCTCAGATGCTGCATCTGCTGTGTCTTGATTCTGCGAATGGTACAAGATCTGTACGACAAGATACACATGACCATATTCAGTGAGTGCTTGGAAAGTGAAGTGAGCGTTCAGAGACGTGTTTCTTCCTCAAGTTGAAGTGGCCACCCCCGAGCATCATGGAACACAACAGCGACGTTTGTCAATCTGACCAGCCACGATAACAACTCCGTGTACCATCATCCATGATCCTCTTCCAGGTGCGGATTTTCGAAATCAGAGTGGCAATCAAGATAAGCAGTTTTGGTAGGGGGTCTTACACTACTACCTTCAAGAAGTGGAGACTCTCGTGGCCAACTTTCTCGCTCTCGTCGACCGGTTCACGCCCAATGCCGCATTCGGCGCAGATAGCAATGCCGCGCCCACGCTGAGACTCACGATCTGCACAGACAGAGCCGTAGGCCGGGGAAAAGTGGTATGCTGCCGCCTCCCTTCAATACCAGAGATTCCACTATATGCTGACTATCGAGATCAGACTCATCGTTGCCAAGTTTCTCAAGCTTGACCCTGGGGAACTATCTGTATGTCTCCCGGGCCGTCGCAACGTTGGTCGAGGCACAGAGTGCCCTTACGATGATGCTGGGGCCGTCTAAATCACTATCCTGGTTCAATAGGCTCAGCTCTTTGAGGCGTAGATTCGACCTCGCCGGATAGGAGCAATATCAGTGTGTTGGAGACCTGCAGGATCCAGAGTTGCCATGAATGCCCGAAATATCGGTGGCAAGAATATGATGTCGTCGGTGCGCTGGAGGTTGAGCATCTACATAGATGGTCGCTCTCTGGCAGCAATTTACCCTAAGAACGCCCTCCTCTATGCTGAATCAGTATCCTGGAGACACTGCACAAAAATAATACCTACCGTCTCTTCCAAATCCAGGGTGGCTGCCAGGGTCTGTACGCGACGACAAGTCGACCGTAATCGCGTATTACTTGGCCGCAGTCAATCCACTTGGAATGCTCACCCGCGATGGTGACCTGGGTCCTAGAATCACACGCCCCAGCCCCGTCCCTTGCGTTCAGGTCAGTTGGGCTTCTAGCTCCCAAAAATAGCCCTGGGCACAACCATCTGATATCCACAACAGCTCACAGAACCGACGACACATAGATGACTGAGTGTTTGTTCTGTGCGAGCCGGCTGGCTGAGTTTGCTATACGTGTTGAAGCCGTTGCACCTGACAGAGAGGCTGGTTTCATTGTTTTACTGGGCTAACACCTCGAGAGGTCAGGCCAGTGCTACAAGTATCGAATCTGCGGCACAACCTTTTGATCTCAATGTCGGAGGGAAATGAGATGCTGACGGGCAAAAACAAAAGGGGAAGAAGAAACAAAAAATGGACTGGACCCGTGGCTGATGCTCGTGACTGAGGCTTACCTGGAGCCCGCGGTAGCAGCGCAGTCTGGTGGCGTCTGAAGGAAGACCCTTTGGAATTGACCTTAAACTGATCCCCTGCGTCCTACGATCACTGGACCGGGCCTGCATGACGAGATGGCCCCTGGAACGGGCCATGTCACCGTGATGCAGTGCTGTGAAAGGCAATCGGACGAAATCCCTCTGGCAGTTCTGGCAGATCTAGGTCTATGATACCGTCTGTGAGTCCCGCCCCGGCGACACGGAGGTTGTAAAGATCTGCAGTAGTATGGCGGGTTTCGGTCGTATCCCGGCAGGGCTGGAATAATTGTGTGGTCGACATCTTTCTCTGCATGTTCATTTTGGACCCCAAGTCATCGTCTGTATCTGGGTCTCTGGGGTGAGGTATCAAGTATTGTACTGTACAAGTACAAGTACAAAGTATGAGTTCCCAAGGACAGGCAAACAACCGAGCTATTCTTAGCGACACCACGCCTCGGGTAATTCATGACGGTTTCCAATCGCGCGGCGAACTCTAGTAGTCTTCTAAGTGCCAAACTTCGTCCAATTCCAGTGCAGTACTTTGTACGTGCCTCGTCCATGCTCCCGCCCCAGGACCATGTCACGTCTCCTAATAATCTGACCTGCAGAAGAGCGCCTGACAGACTGTGAGCCTGATGCTGCCGAGTGCTTGTCCTGGGTTGCCTAAGGATTGACATGAACGGGCCTGGATTTGCATTGATGAACCTTATCTCCATCCACGAGCAGGCTGTCATTCTTCTCAATCTTTTTTCCCACTGAGATTGCGGGAGACTTGCAGATCCACCGTCCAGCCTCTTCTCCCGCCTGCAGGGACAGACAGGCACAGGCACAGCCAAGCACATCATTTCGATCCCAGGGCCCAACCCCGCGACTGCCAAGCTAGAGCCTTTGCCAAAGTACGGAGCACTGCGACACGACAGACCCTGCTACCCTGCACGCCAGCACGCCCTGCTGCTCACCCACGACCTACACTCCAGATTACTTTATTACTTTACTTTCATGGGTACACTCCCGCGCCCGCGCCCGCGCCCGCTCCCAAGTCCCCCGTCGCCAACGTTGTCATCGAGCCCTCTCAGTGGCTTCCCCCCGACCCCTTACTTCGAATTAATTATACCTCGACTTGAGGCCTTTCCGCCGCTCGACCTGCACTGCTTTCAACCCCTACGAAATAGCCTTCCTACACACATGAGGACGACCAGCGCTCTGTTTCGCGACGACGACAGCTTACTGATCACCGCGTCTTTTAGCTGCTCTCCCAGCCTTGGGAGCAGCCGCTGCCCTTGATCCTGCATCATGGGCAATATCTCGAGCAGGCCGGATGAGGGCGCTGCTCTCTTCCTGAGGGACCAGACTCGATGTGAGTTCGGAACCGTCCCACGACCAGCCTCATGTGCTTGGCGAGGCCAAAATTGCCATGCTGACCACGGCGCTCGTCCCCAGTATCGATCGCATCGCTTGTCATAAGCAATAGTCGAAAGCGCACGTCTATTCAGCTCTCTCCGAATGGGTTCCCCGCGACAAGAGTCTCGGCATCGCGACCGCCTGGAGATAACACGCCGATTGAGTTCGTCCAGGTCCGCCGAGCCTTATTTTCCTCCTCTGGCTGCTCAGATGGTGGCCGAGATGCTTCATAAATACTGACCAGCTATTTTCTCATCTGTAGGACCCTGATTCCGGTCCGGGCGCGCCCAACTTTATACTCAAGCTGAGCAGCGAGGATGAGCTCATGTTCACCTTCACCTTTAATATCCGCCAGACACTGCCCCTGAGCACCGACTCGAACACGCCCGTGGACAGCCAGATCAATGGTCTTACACATGTCTATGCCGCCACGCCTCGAGAGGTGGAGACCCTCGTTACGAGGGAGTTCCACGCCGACCCGAACCTACACAAGAACTCGAACGTCGAGCTAATTGGCGATTTCACGACTGGAGGGAGTGCCAGTGTGACATTCGACTGGTCTTGGAAGTGGAAGCCGCCGAAGACTTCGGAGGACCCTGGTGGTGGCTGGAGGAATACTTGCAGCGTACGTGAGAGACTATCCGGGAAGCTTCGCGCATGACTGACAACGACACAGTTCGTTCAATACGACCAGCGCGCGCACGAACTCCAAACCCTGGCCAGTTTCTCTTTCTGGGTCCAAAGTAAGTGCACCAGCCTCACCGGCCCAGGTCGATGCCTAATAGTCCGCAGATACACCCCAATACGCCGTCCAGCCGATCTCACCTCCATTCAACCTGACCGTTCCTCCGAGGAGTCGAGGAGTCTCGTCCCAATCCGTCGAGTCGAGAATCAGCAATATCGATGTGGACGAACCAGTATCGCCTCCAGCCGTTGCCACAGAATTCAAGGACCAATTTTCGCCCACTGTGCCGAATACCTTCACATCGATACCAATACCTGTCCCCGAGCCTGTCAGGGTTGACGTCAACTGCTCGCGACCCAGCGATGATGTCTCGCAGACAGATGATGGGCCGGTGTTCCGTGCAACAATCAAGGCCCTCGAGCAGAAGACCGGAACCATGCGAACCCAGATGAAACGAATGATAAAAAAGGCAGAGGCTGCTCACAATGCGCAACTTGAAGCGAACGAGTCCTTTGTGCAGTTTATCGAGGCACTGAAGGACGCTTCCTCGACGAATGCGAATGCTGTGCAGCCGGCCATCGAGCATTATTTCGACAAAATCGCGCGGGAGATTTTGTCCTACGAAAAGATGAACGCCCTCAACCTTTTGAAGATCGTGATAGAACCTTTGAACAAGGTATACACCATGGACATAAAGCAGGCCGAGGCGAAGAAGCGTGACTTTGAGGAGGAAAGCAAGGACTTCTATGCATACGTCGGCCGATATCTCGGCCAACGACAGGACTCTATCAAGGCCAAACACAGCGACAACAAATATCAAACGAAGCGCCGGAACTTCGAGCTCAAACGCTTCGACTACTCGTCCTTTATGCAGGATCTTTCTGGAGGCCGAAAGGAACAGGAGGTGTTGTCTCACTTGACCAGATATGCAGATGCTCAGGCAAGAACATTCCTGGAGGCGGCCAAACGGGTCGAGAATTTACTTCCTCAATTGGAGGCTCTCTCCAGCGAGGTGCAAGTCGCAGATAAGGAATACCAGTTCCAACGGAGAGAGCGCGAAGAAAAGCGAAGGCTTCTGGAGAAGACCAATGCGAACTATGGGGAGCCCGACCCAGTGCCGTCTACCGCCACAGGCGCCGCGAATGGAAATGGCGCAGCCTCGGACGGCGAGATGAGCCGGGCAGACAGCACTGGCTCACAGTTGAGAGCGATCGCGATCGGCAACTCGAACTCCTCCGCCAGTAATACTGGCGACCTTTCCAGATCACCAGGAAGTCTTGGCCATGCTATGATGGCGAGCCCGTCACAGAAGTTCAAGGGCATCCGTGATCTCGAGGAACGTGATACCGCACTTGCCGAGCTCGTCGATAGAGAATCACAGAGGAAAGAGGGCCTGCTGTGGGCTTTGAACCGGCCAGGTGGACATGTTGACCCTCGCAATCTCAACAAGCAAGGTTGGCACAAGTACGTTATTGTTCTCACTGGTGTGATCAGGGTTCCCCGCTGATGATTTTGTACAGATTCTGGATCGTCCTGGACCAAGGCAGGCTTTCGGAGTACAGTAACTGGAAGCAAAGGCTTGACCTACACATGGAACCCATCGACTTGAGGATGGCCTCAGTAAGAGAGGCTAGAAACGCGGAACGACGCTTCTGCTTCGAGGTCATCACGCCCCAGTTCAAGCGTGTCTACCAAGCGACATCCGAAGACGACATGAATAATTGGATCACAGCAATTAACAATGCGCTGCAGAGCGCAGTCGAGGGCCGTGTGAAGGAGAAGCCGATACAGAGCAATTCGCCGTCAACCGATTCGGGAGGGTCCTTTAGAAGAGATATCAGTTCCATTTTGACAGGCAAGAGCCCTTCTCTCGGCCATGCACAAGCGCACCCGCCGTCCATAATGCCAGGCCGGCGGACAACCGTCGGTGCGCGTCCTTCGACAGCACGATCTCCGAGCAACCACTACGACGAACAACCTGACAAGCTCCTTCAAATGCTCCGAGACCACGACCAAGGGAACTGTTGGTGTGCAGACTGTGGCTCAGGGTCCAAGGTCGAATGGGTTTCAATCAATCTTGCTATTATTCTGTGTATTGAATGCAGCGGCATACATCGGTCGTTGGGAACGCACATCAGCAAGGTTCGATCACTCACACTTGATATTACTTCTTTCACGCCCGATATCGTCGAGCTCCTCTTGTTGGTGGGCAACCGAGTAGCAAACATGGTCTGGGAGGGCAAGCTCGACCCCGGCCTCAAGCCAGCACCACAAGCAACTCGCGAGCAGAGGTTGAGATTCATCACGGCCAAGTACGTGGACCGGGCATACGTTGAGCCCATCTCAGCCACTCTATCTCGGTATCCATCATCCGATGAGACGCTACTCGCCGCCATCAAGAAGAATGAAATCCAGCAAGTCATCTACGCCCTCGCCCTCCGCGCCAACCCCAACGTCCTTGACAAGTCTCGCGGCACCCATGCAGTCTTTCTCGCCCTCGCAGCCGCGGACCCTGCCTCTCCCGGCGGACAACCCCTCTCTCCACCACCGCAGCCGGACGGCAAACAAGTACCCTTCCCGCTCGCCGAGCTGCTCCTGCAGAACGGCGCCGAGCTGCCAGCAGGCATGCCCGCGTTCCCGCTCAGCCGCAGCGCGCAGGCCTTCCTCGACCAGAAGCGGGGCCGCTCCACCGGGCCGTCGATGTCGGGCTCGACGTCCACGTCGAACAACGTCGACACCGTGGGCTCGCTGCCCAGCGGCACGAGCCCGCTGCTCGTGGCAAAGGACCAAGGCGTCAGGGAGAGGGAAGGCCGGATCGCGAAGCGCGCCAGCGCCGGCGGCCGCCTGGCCAAGTCGCCTATTCCCGAGAGGTAGGGCTGCTCTGTACCGTTGATTTTTTGGCCGATTCATCGTGGCGGCAAGCACAAGAAAGAAGGGGTTTCGCATGCGAGGAATGTGGTGTTGAGACTTTCCTCTTCTTCGTGAGCAGCAGGAGGATCTCGTCTTTTTATATGTTTTCGTCTTGAATTGCAAAATTGTAAGGAAGGCGGCCTTGTTTTGTATTTTTTGGAAAGGATACCATGCTTGTTGTTGTTGAAGTAACTAGTCGGGACTCGAGACCTGCATAGGCGTCACGGAGTCCAGCTCAATCAAGCAAGGCATGGGGGAGTCGGGGTCTTGAACGGTCGTGGCTCGTGTTTTCTTTTCTTTACTGCTTCGCCATACACACACACACACACACACACACACAACTCTCACGCGCGCGCACACTCATACTATCATCATTATCTTCATGACTTTCCTCTGTTCATCTGCTTCATCAGGAGATATATACACACATACACACAATCACATACGCAATAAGCCGGTGGTAAAACCGAGGAAGATGGGGGCGAGACCGGCATTGGCTGTTGCGCGTGTACTTCGCTTTGGGAAAGGAAAGTCCTTCAGACGGGTCAAAGGACGGGTCCGGTGTATGATCATGAACGAACGATGATGGCGGTGGGAACGACGGACGGACTTACCACGGGACATGGCGTGGCATGGCGTGACATGGCATGGGGCGCCGGGGGTGTGAGGTATGGATGGATGAATAGTTTAGGTCTGGTTTCACTAGGCCTAATAGTAATACGACATGATTGCAATAATGGTCCTGTTTGCTTTGGAACCTGTGCCTTTCCTTGGAGCCCATTGCGAGATCTGCCGCCCGAATCCAGGCTCCACAGAACAATTGGGGAGAAGTATGATACAGTCATTGAGTGCTATGTTATTTGCACTTCACCCATAACGGGCACTATGGACCTACATAATTGGGCTAGCTAAAGTAATTCTGCCACGAACGCAAATTTGTGCTCGTTTAACCATGCCGTAGTCCTCCACATGATTGTCGACACCCTAACGCCTATGCTTTTCCGTAGTACAACTAAGTATTGTCCGGCAATGATAACTCTGCGTGTGCGTCCTTGTACCTGTGCTGCTTCTGTGCCACAGGCTATCGCGTTCCGCCGAAATAAAAACCCACTTCAAACCTCGTTCAAAGTACTCGCACGTGCCCCGCCCCCCCCCCCCCCAGCGCATAAATTCTGCGAAGGCTTGGTAACAGACACTCCAAAGGGAGTCACAAGACGTTCCTAAGCCACTTTGGCGTCCGCAGCTTGGCAGACTTGCCTGCAAAATGTAAGCACCATCTTGTTGCCTGGACAATCCTCCTCAGAACTCCATCTCAAAAGATCCCCCAAGCGAGGCCTGTCGGAAGCGCGCCGTCAGGGCAGTAGGAAGATCACGATACTAATGCTTGCTACCCTTCGTCTTCCCCTTGGTCACCTTCGACTTCGCTGCATGTTGACCGTTTGCCTTGCGCGCCGTCGTCGTAGCTGGACCTGGACCTGCACGTGCAGCAACATCGGTCTTGCTGTAGTGACTCGTCTCATTGCCAAAGAGCTCTTGGTCGCCCTTGCCACCCATTGCCACGAACTCCTCCGGGTTCCTAGCGTCGAAGGGTCGGGGCTGACTGGTGATTGTGTGCGGATTCTTCTTGTACACCTCGACAGATTCCTTGCCATTCTCGCCTGGGATGCGTGTGACTTGCACAGAGTTGAGGCTTGAGAGCAACGTGCGCTCGCGAGCCACACCGCGGCGATTCACTTCGAGCCCGGCAACGCCGCCCACGAGGCCGTCGGTACTATCATTAACGCCAAGGTTCGAAACATTCATCCATGGGTGAGACAGACATTGATCAACCGTGAAACGCTTCTCAGGGTTGACGACGAGCATGCAGTCAATGAGCTCAACTAAGAAAGGAGTCAGCAAAGGATGCGCGGAGGGCCTCGTTAGGATATCTCACGAGCAGAGTCGCTGACTGGGTCCCAGTACGGCGACGGATAGTCAAATTTGCCCTCCCTGATCTGCTGCGAGAGCGAATAAGGGAACTCCTTCGAATAAAGTTCATCAGAGAAGGGGGGAAAGCCACAAAGGCAAATATACATCACAACGCCCAATGACCAGATGTCGACGGCCTTGGTGTACTTTCGATGTCTGCCATCGGCCAGGATTTCCGGCGCGACGTAGCTTGGGGTACCACAGAGCGTGGTGGTGAATGACTCCTCGCCAATGATCTTCGCCAAGCCGAAGTCTGCGAGTTTGACATGGAGTTCATCATCCACCATCAGAATATTCTCCGGTTTGATGTCCCGGTGGACGATGTTGCGATCATGCTATTGTCAACGTCAGAGAAGCCAGGCAGCGCGAGGTCGGTGATGCAAACGTACCAAGTACTTGATACCCTGGAAGAGTTGCGCGAACAGTTTCCGGGTCTCATTTTCTGACAGCTTTTGCTTCATGACAATGAAGTTGAACAGTTCACCCTTTGGCGCGAGCTCCAGTACAAGGAAGACGGCGTGCTTCTCGTCGAACGTGTCTTTCAAACACAGAACGTTAGGGTGACTAACGCCCATCAGCACAGCAATCTCCTGTTGCAGTCCATCTGTCTTGGACTTCTCCTCCATTCCAGGCGTCTTGGTGAAGATCTTGACGGCATATCTCTGGCCTGTGGCCTTCTCGACGCAGAGGAACACCTCGGCGAAGTGGCCCTTGCCGAGCTGTCCCAGCAACGTGTACTGCTGAAGGAACTGGCTGGTCTGCCGAGATTTGGGATATTTGAATATGAAGCGAGCCTTGTCGAGCACTGCAACCTCATCATCTTCCTTCAGCTCCCTCCGCTGATTCCGTCCGACGATCGCTTCATTCACGAAAGTGCCGTTGCTAGACAGGTCCTCGACTATCGCGACAGGCCCGTGAGACTTGTTTTCCAGGAAAACCAAGCAGTGGCGATTCGAAACGCTGGGATCATCCACGACAATGTCTGGGCAACGTCAGTTATGCTTCTGAGGGAGACTGAGCGAGTTCACTCACCACACTCCGGATGACGACCTATTAGATAGCCTCCGGAAGGAACGCCCAGTATCTTCTTATCCTCGAAGCATGCCTCCTCATCCTTCAAGGCATTCTTACCTTTCTTCTTGGGCACGATATCCGTAACGGAGTTTGGCAACGGACAGGCAGCCCTCTTCTTCATGACCACACACTTGCCGCCATATCTGGTATTCAAGGGAAATAGGTATCCCCAGACACCCTCCTTGACCTCATCCTTGACCTCTTTCGAGTAAGGTTCGTGCGGGTCTACAACCTGCGAAGGGAACGCTTGGGTGTCCTGGGGCGGCGACGAGAAACCTTGCGAAAAGGCCTGCAGCTGTGAGTAGGCCTCCTCGCCTCGGGGGAGAACCTGGCTCGGTCGGCCCTCAGGCGGTGTCGCAGTGCCTTCCTTAAAGAGCGTGCTAGACTCGTTCGCAGAGAGATGGGTTACGGGCGACGGCAGTTGCTGCTTGTGGTCGACGGGTGTCTTCTTGTGATCCTTGCGGTCCTGCTGGTCCGTCCGTTGCGACGACAGACGTGACGACCGCCGCACTCTCTTGGACGAGTCAAGATCGTCTTCGGCAGGCGAATCCTGAATAGGCAGCGACGGTATTAGTCAATATACGAGCTACGCGATCATTATTTGCGGACGCCTTTATTGGGCGACCCGTGAAGGCAAGGGCAGAGCGGGTTCGCGATCGTCTGAGTCAGTGGAGTGGGACATACGGCACCGCGCTTCAATTGGCTCTGCTCAGACCGAGGAGCCATGGTTGCAGTGGGTAGGCAAGTGTTGCACGGAGGAATGAAGGGGCCAGGCAGACGACGGTGCGATTCACCGTGGTGGGAGCTGGGGGAGGAGGTAAAGAACTGGGCTGAAATCGGGTGGGTTGAGGCGAGGTTGGGCGGATGTCAAGAAACGTCCTCCAAAAAATGGACCATGATCTGCCCTGCTGCCCTGGAAGGCTGAAGGGTACCTTAGCACATTTGGGTAGGCGTGGTCGAGTAGAGCGCATCAGTGGTCACTTCCTCTGGCCATGAGTGCAGGCAGGACAGGGCACAGGCAGGGCCCCGGCAGGGGTCGACAGAGGCAAGAACCCGGGATGTGGACTCCCCAAATGACCCGACTGACATCATGTGGGATTGACCACTCGACTTCAAGGGAAGTTGCTGATCTGAAGATGATGTTTGCAATCTGTACCCAGGTGGTGCATCTCGAGGGTCTGAGACAGAATGTGACCCCTAGTCCTAGCGTGTCCAAACAAAGTATGGCAGCACATGAGTTCTGTGTCCGGCCCATGTTCTCAGCACTGCCTTGTTTGCAGCACCTGCAGACACACAGCCTCGTCCCAACCTCATGACCTGATCCTGAAGAGCATTTTAGTCAGTGTGCCTAGCACAATACATCAGGAGAAAGTTGAGTCAGGACATCTCAGGTGCATTCCTACAGACTTGGTTATCTGCGAATCCTATTTTGCCAAGACTTTCAGAGGCTAAACCTTGCCATTTTCTGCTCTGGACTACTAGGAGCCATCTCGTATAAGGTTCATCTGCATGAGAGATGTTGATGGTGATTGGCTTCCGTGATAATCCGTACAGACCAGGACACAGACCAGGACACATACGTACTGTAATAGTAAAACGGCAGACCGTACTGCGTGCGCGTAAGGGCCTACTCTCGAATGTTGAAACAGCATAGTCTGTGACTGCAAGAGTGAGAAAGGGAGCTGACTTCCAGTCATGGAATAGGTAGCTGAACGACCGGAGCGAATATCCGGGGTTCACACACACACACACTGGAGCGTTTTGAGTTTGTACTGCATGTTTCCACTCAATGTTGCTCGAGGCTTGAGAGGATGTCACTGGTGCGCCACAGGCTGCCCCACTGAGCCCATGCTTAGCGTGCTTTCTCAGCCACAACTCCCCGCGCCCACGAACTGAGAAATTTCAGGCGCGACCCGATTGTTAGGCGGCCAGTCAAGCCAGCATTGTGGGGTCTCTTTATTCGGAGGTCCAAAGGATCTTTTCCTCAACAACAACGAGTTCAACCGCCCGCCAAACACTGACGAACCTTCTCAACGGGTCGGCATCCTTCATTCCTCGCCGCTACCCTCCCTCCCATCAACCGCCAACCTCAGATTCGAGTCGCACAACCCCACATCGTCTGCCCAGCATGGCGCCTCGCGGTCTCGTCTTCGTTGACGGCAGCAGCACCGACATCCTGCAGGAAATCGCCGACTACGTCAAGGCTGGCGATGAGATCCGACCCCTCATCGAGAAGGGACAGACCGAAGATGCGCTCGCGGCCATCGTCAAGGCTTCGCCCGTCCTGAACTCGGCGCCAGAGAAGGAGTTTGGCCCTGCATACAACCTGCTCATCTTTGCTGTCATCAACTACTCGAAAGACCCAAAGAAGCACCTACAGCCCATCTGCTCGAATCTCACAAAACCAATCACCTCCTCGCCCGTCAACGGCCGCGATCTTGCCCTCGGCGGCCTGTCGACCGTCTTCAACCTCCTTGGCAAGGATGACCCGGTACGGTTCAACGTCTTCCTGCAGATTGTCCGCTTCGTCAAGATGAACAACCTGTTCGACACCATCAAGCCCGCCCTGAAGAACATCCCTGGATGGCTGGAGGCTTGGGGCACCGATGAGGAGAGCAGCCAGAAATTATACGTGGAGATTGCCGATGCAGCAGAAGCCGCCGACGAGAAGAAGATTGCATACGAGCACCTCCTGCAAGCACTCCAGACGTTCGACGCCGACGACAGTTCCTCCGACGAGGCCCAGAAGATCTCCTTGCGCGCCCTCAAGATGATCCTCGTCATTGAGCGCCCATGGGCCTACGACTTCCAAGGTCTGCGCGCCCTCGCCCCCGTCCAGTCTCTCGCAGACACACACCCCGTCTACGCACAGTTGCTCGACATCTTTGCGGAGCAGGATCTGGAGGACTTCAAGGACTTTAAGCTGGAGCACGAGGGGTTCCTGGAGAAAGAGAAGCTGGACGACAAGACCCTGGAGACCAAGATGCGCCTCCTTACTTTCGCCAGCCTGGCAGCATCGCACCAGGACCGTGAGATTCCCTACGACGTGATCGCAAAGGGCCTGCAGGTACCTGAGGAGGAGGTCGAGCTATGGATCATTGACGTGATCCGCGCGCAGCTGGTCGAGGGCCGCATGTCGCAGCGCGACAGAGTGTTCAAGGTTCACAAGACCATCTACCGCGTCTTCAGCGACAAGCAATGGCGTGAACTGCAGTCCCGCATTGATGTGTGGAAGACCACAATAGGTCATGTTCACACGGTCCTGCGGGTCCAGCAATTGGAGGCGGAGAAGGCGAAGGAGAGGCAGCAGCAAGAACTGGAGAAGAAGCTGGCCAACGCAGGTATCAGCGACGGTCCCCCTCAGCGCGGCGGACGCAGGCCAAGGACCGACAATGACGACTAGTTGCGTGAGAGTATGTGGAAATGCTGCTGGATTTCCGGTCTCGAGGGAGGTATTCCTCTGGGGAACCGGTTCTTCTCAAAGTAATCACCCGGAACAAATCAGGTTCTGGGTCCTGGCGTTGGGAGGATAGAGCAAGGGAAAATGCTTCGGAATAAAATGCATTTGCGAATTGCGTTCGACGCTCTATAGGATATCCGAGTGTATGACTGTATGTATACTCTGTGATGAAAAACCATGACGAGACCATGCCCGAGGTAGCAGCCATCTAGGTGTTTCTTTTGACAATATTCCCCTTTCTGTGCAGACTCCGTCAACACCCGGCGCGTATATCCAGATTCCTCCAACTCTCCCTCCCGAACCCTTCCAGGCCCATCTCCTAGAACTCGGCGCCGAGCCTCTCCGTCAGCGCCTCCCTCGTCTTGGCCTCGACCTCCTCGGGCTCGGGCGTCGCATCGATCTTGACCACCCTGCCCTGCTTCTCGTAGTACTCGACGACCGGCATGCTCGTCTCGACGAAGGTGCGGAACCGCTTCCGGATGCTCTCCTCGTTGTCGTCGGCGCGCCCGCTCGTCTTGCCGCGCTCCAGCAGCCGCGACTCCATGGTGGCCTCGGGGCAGTCGTAGAAGAGGACGAACTCGGCCGCGCACACGGACTCCTCGAACTTGAGCGCCTGGTCGAGCTTGCGCGGGAAGCCGTCGATGAGGAAGCGGGAGCCGCCCTTCTTGCTGCTGCTGCTGCTGCTGCTGCCCCCGGAGGAGATGGTCTCCTTCATGGCGTTCTCCAGCAGCGCGATCGTCACCTCCATGGGCACGATCTTGCCGTCCTTGATGTAGTCCTTGATCAGCTGGCCGTACTCGGAGCCCTCGCGGTCTTGCTCGGCGCGCAGGAGGTCGCCCGCGGACAGGTGCGTGAAGCCGTAGCGCGAGACGAGGCGCGAGCACTGGGTGCCCTTGCCGGCGCCGGGACCGCCGAGGACGAAAATGACTGTGCGAGGGGGGGGGCAGAAAGGTCAGTCTTTTTCTTCTTTATCAACGTAGATCCGAGGGAGGGGCTGGGCTCGGAGTGGGTGGCCGTTGAGGGGCATTCGGGCTAGGAGCACCAGGAGCTTACCTGTTGCGTTGGAGATGGGCATCTTGTAGGTGATTTGGACTTTAGGAGTTGTATTGGGAGTAGGTCGGTCTGGTGACGAGTTCGGGTTCTTCTGGCGAGCTTCAGGCGTGAAATGATAGCTAAGGAAGGAAGGGAGTCTGATCCTCACAGAGCCAGCCTGGATGTTAGTGACGTGGTGGAGCTGCAGGGACCAAGCCAATTTCCAGCGGTCTGCAGACAGACCCCTGCTCGCTAGGGCCCTTCACATGAATATTTCCACGATCATGTTTGAGGTCTTGATGCTTCCTATAACACATCACACCTTGTCAAGAATATTCTCTCTACTCGAGTGGGTGGACGAATTGCGTCATCTCACAAGAACAGGTGACACCGAAACAAAGAAAGGCCATGGCTCTTGTGTGATCCGTCGTCTCGAGAGCCACCAAGCTGTTTTCTTCCCTTCATCCAAGTCCTCGGAGGCAGTGGAATCGTACGATGCGTGCTCTACAGCTCTTGATTCCAGCCTCGATGATGAGGAGGAGGATCAGAGCAATGCCACAGGACAAGAACTGCGAAACGTCTAGCTATAGGAAAAAGTCTTAGTCTTAGCATACCTCGAACAGCTACATCCATCTCCGGAACTGCCCCAGACATCCCATTGGCAGTAAGACTACAGACGGCATTATGCTTCTGTGCTTGGCCTCCAAACGCTCAAAGCCCCTGTCTCCATTTTCCGAAGTTTGGAGAGAGCCCAGACTATGCATTCTAATACAATGTCAATGCCGCACTCGGGGACCCATATACGGCATGAATCTGATATGAGACAAGTTCATCCCACACAAGGCTTTCTCAAACTGATTTTCACGCAGTGTGCTCTGTGTCCCAGAGCAAATCCCTGTAGGTGATGACACGAGAATACTTGTTTGGTAATATACTGGATGTACTAGAGATCGCCGTCTATGGTCATTCGTTTTGGTTTTGAGCCTTTTTTGGGGGGGGGGGGGGGACAGGATTTGCTGGTTAGACGCTCGAGCAAGATTGCCCCTGAAGAACGGGCTCTCTATCTTGGACTCATTGAAGCTGACCTATAAAACCCTGGCATCCACGCTTGCTGCAGCCAAAAAAAAAAAAAAAAACCACCCCCAAAAAAAATCGGACCGCGACCTCTCGCAGAACACAGCCTTCTGCTGGCCGACCAGACGGTCAGAAGACAAGTAATAGGCATTGTCCTTTGGACTGGTGCCCTGCCGAGGGATGCTCGTCTGCAGAGCTCACTTTAATTTGGTTGAGTGGCCTTCTGTTTTTGGGAGGCAATCGAAATGATCACTGGTGAGTGTGCCATGAGTCGTTCCGGCTGCTGTCACGCACAGCTGCACAGCTGCTCGATGAGAAACGTGAGAAACGACCCCAATACTGTTCCAAGTTAAGAAGCCAAGCCGTGTGCCAACATCCTTAATGTTCAAGCGCCTGACACGAAGATGCAATAAATACAAGGTCGTGCTTCTACCTGAACCTAGGACGGTTGACCCAGGCGCATGGGAGACGGGTCTTGAAATTTGTCACGCATGGAAAGATGTCAGGCCACTTAGAGCAAGCTTCAGTGCTCATTCTTCCCCAAACTAGCTCCTACTTGTACAGTAGAGTTCGATTACCAAAAAAAAGAACGGCAGAGATATCTCTCGTTCACGTAGTGCCGCCCCAGAAACAAATATAGCGGTCTCAAGATATTTGCCCAGCCCCAACGCCGTGGTATAGTTTCAGCTCGTTCAGCACAGCTGCAGCAACGATGACAGAAGGAAAAGAGAGCCAACAGATCCATCATCCCCTACCGGAACTGGAAGTTGGTCTGCGCCGCCGGCGGACTCTTCACAGCCTGACCCGCATACGCCCCGGGAATCGGCACAGCGTCGTACACGGGCTCCTCGGAGGCGACGGGACCGTGCGACTGCTCAGTGACCGTGATGGTCGGGATCGGACTCTCCTGCCTCTGCATGGGAGGGAACGTATCGATGGGGCTGGGGTCGACGGGCGACAGGCCGGGCTTCCTCGTCGCGGAGGGGGCCTTGGGCGGCGGCGCCTGCAGCTTGAACGGCGCGGGCGCGCCCCGGCTGCTCGCCATCGCGGCGAAGGTGCTCTGCGGCTCGGGGATGTGCTTGCCGCCCGGCGTGAAGGGCGAGGCGCCGGTGCCCTCCTCGATGTCGCCGAGGGAGCGGTACGCGGCCGGCGGCGGGAGGCGCGGGGACAGGGCGTGCTGGCTGTACATGCCGGGGCTCTTGGGCCCGTAGACGGAGGAGAACGAGGGCGACTTGGGGCCGAAGCCGGGCGTGTTGGGCGCGGACTGGCTGCGGAGCTGGGCGAGGTAGAGGTCGGAGCGGGCCTTGTCACGCATGTCCATGGACTTCATGAGACGCCGCTTGGTGTAGTAGCGATAGAAGACAATGGAGTAGAGGGTGATGGAAATGGCTTCGATGACGACCTCGATGATCATGCAGACGAGTGACCAATTCTGCGTCTTCTGTTAGTATTTACCTCATCTGGTCGTCAAGACCTGATTCAATGTACTTGGACTCACCTGAAGTCGGCAGACCAGCGCATAGTCGACCTGGTTATTGAAGAGCTGATGGCGGATATTGTTGTTGCATGACCATCCCCACATATCCTTGTTGTCGCTGCTGTTCTTGGCATGCTGGAGGATGATAATGCTAGCCACCCAGATAGCCATGCTGAAGATGAACCAGCCAACGGCGAAGAGCGTGTAGTAAACGCCAACCTTCTCAGCCCTCTTGTGGCCTCCACGCGTGTACCCAATGAACACAAGAATGCACAGGACCAACGAGATGCAGGCGGAGACCAGAGTCAGGAGCTGAGGCGTGAGGTTGGTGTTTGGCGCCCATGCCGGAAGGCCGTTCTTGGCCGTGAGCTCCTTGGTGGCGTTGAAGATGGTGAAGGTTGACGACAGCATAGCGAGCACGATCAGACTGCAGCTGAAGTTGACGCCTCGAAGCGCGAACTTGGCCATTCGTACTCTGGTTTTGACTTTCTGTGATGCCGTCAGTAACTTTTTCACTCTGCTAAAGAGAGCATGACATTATGGCACATACCAAATCCTTCACTTGTTCAACGTCTGTCGATGCTTCTCTCTTCTCCAAGACCTGCTCTTCCCGGAACGTTGGGCTGAGTGGGTTCAGACCCCGCCCAGGTGTCCCTGGTGCCTTCATCGCGCTCTTCAGTGGTGACCTGGGGCTCATTGGCATTGCGACGGCTTCGGAGGAGTTGTTGATATACCCGAACCCGATATCGCCTGGTTGTGACTGTGGGAACACATTCTTCTCTTGGTTGGGCTCGATTGGTGAGTGAATGCTGGTAGCCTCAGCAAACCGTGGTGTCCTTGGTCCCTTTCCTAGTGATGATGTGGTTGATGTGGAGTCTGATGAGCTTTTGCGTTGAGTCTCGAGATTCAAAGCGGCAGGCCGCCTCTTGTCCTCGCTGATCGCCATGGCGATGGGCTTATATGGTGAGAAGCCGGTATAGAAATGAAAATCTCCAACTTCTGACTGAGATCACCGAGAGAGAATGTGACAAAGAAAAACTGCCCTTCTACTTTTGAGGAGGAAGCAGTCTGGTGACAGAGCAAAAAGTTATGAAAGGTGAGATAGAAAATGAGTCCAGCTGTCGAGAGTAGGGAAACCCAAGGCCCCGCCTGAAGGGGACGGCAATGGTTTTCAGTTGCCGCCAGTCACGAAGAGGGGCACTCTTAATCGGCTTTCGTGGGAAGCACCGGTATGGCACCTGCATGGGAATGTCAATCAATGGGTGGCACGCGTGGAAGCAGCCAGGGTTCCTTACGCAGAGCTGGGGTGTACGGCGGCAGCTGGTAGTCGACAAGCTGATAGGGCGACCACCTTGGGTGTGCCAATGTAAGCCGGCGATTCCAGACAGAAAATAGACGCCCGATGTGTGTGTGATCCAGGTGGCGCCAACCGGGCGGGAAGAGAACAATTCGTACAAGTTTGGTATCAGATGGGCTGCTCCGGGGTGATGGTTCGTCAGAATCAAATCTCCTCCAGGGGATCAGAGTGACTATCCAAAACGTCGAGGGAGATTTTCGAATCCAGAAAACGACCTCGAGACTCTCAGGTAGAAAAGAGAGGGGACACTCCGGGTACATGTACGGGATCTGCAGTGGTTTTTGATAGCAAGAAAAGCACTCAGTCATCCCATATCACATCGTCGTGCCCAAATCGCGGATACTATCCGTGCCATGTGAGCTGTGATATCCGGGACAATGGGTCCACCATGTCGCTCCCACTCCTCAATAGCAGGCGGACACAAGCTCCCCGAAGCGAAAAGCGACCCAGGAGTCCCAAGACTCGACTTTTCTTTTTGGCGCCATCTGGGCCCTGGTCGTTGCAGTCCCGAACTCGCATGGCGAGCGTGGGAGAGGTGATTGGGCCAACCAAATGGGCTTCCACCCTCGTTTGGGCCATCTCATCAAGCGCAGCGACATGTGGTTGGTGGCCGGGTGCAACGGGGCCCCAGATAGCGATGCAGACATGCACATCAGAGGACCCGGCTGGCCTCCGCCAGCACTTCTGGTTGGGTGACCCCGGCGGCTATTGTGAAGGCAACGATGGGACGTCGTGAGTGGGGGACAAAGCTCGAGACCCTGTCGAGTCCCCGGCGACTCGTTCCCGCCCGGGATCAAGGTGCGCAATCCTTGTAGCACATCATTCTGACCCTGTGTCTCATTGGTCACCTCCAAGAAACACGCGCCCAATCACTTTGCTGATGTGCGTGATGTCCGCGGGACGCATCTGCAGCTTGCAGACGCACGCCTCTTCTCGGCGGTAAGCAGCTGCCACCCGATACCACCCCCTCTCCTCTCGCCTCGCTGCCGCACGCTGCTGGCACTGCCTCGACGATGTTCCTCGAAGGACCCCGTCTCGTCGCGGCCTGCATCGGGCAGCTTGCCGAGCGCATTGCCAGCGGCTACTGGCACCTCGCAGGTCAGGCAACTGGCGCATCTGGGAAAAGGTAAACGGCTCGGCAGGTGGTGAGACATCGTCTGGGTCCGTTCTCCGAGGCGTCTTGCTTGACAGCAGCGCAGCCCTGAAGATCCAGGGTCGGCTGCAATGTGGCACTCGATACCTCACGTCGTGCTCCAGTAAGCTTGTGCGGCGCTTTCCCAAGCTTGACGCAGTCGACAGTCGACGAGACCGGATTCTGTCAGTGGTATCAGACTTCTGTGCGGGGCGAGATGTCGATCTTCAACGTGGTCCGAGGACGGCTGATTCCAGGCACTGAATAATGGGTATGATGGCGACATCCTCTGCAGTCTCAAAATAGCTATTCGCGAAGAAGGGCTAGTGGTTGCAACCTTCCAATATCGAGTTGTGATATTGCGTCTATGGCGTCGTTGCAAACAGACAAACCGTGCAAGGTGAAGTGAAGCTATCGGTGCAGTCATGGTCACGCTGGAGAGACTCCCGTCTTAGCGTCTGCCTATTTTTAGCAGAGCCGGGCTTTCTAGGCACTGCAGAGCTTGCTCTTTGTACTGATCTGCGGACATTGGGCGCTGACATGCATATGATTGAACTCTGGGTTCTGGTTTCATCATCTGACAGGCTCCATGGACTGTGGGAGTTGTTCTCCTGCCCGCCGGGACTTGTTCAGACCTCGGACGAGAGTGTCTTCAGCAGCTTCGTGACATTCCGCCAGTTGGGGGGGGGGGGAGGTTCCTAAGCACACCCTCCGAGAATGTATGGATCCGTGCTGTCAAATTCCTAGCAAGGCCTGACATGCGGGCGATTTCATCCAGCATGGTTGCTGCTTCGGTCACCTGACTGGTCGTCTCCTGAGTGAGCCAGAGCAGTAGAATCTCTGTCGACCGGCAGTATCAAAGCATGTGCCTCGCTGCTGATTTCACTGTTTGCTTTTCTTCTGGAGAGACTGCGTCTCTGTCACTGACGTTCGATTTGATCTGGGTCGATGCCCAATCACTCAAGTGCCTACCCTTGCCCATTGAGCCACAGCGCATTTCACGAGCGGAAAACGAGCACATGAATCAAACCGTCCAATCCCACGATATGACCTGTATCAACAACACAGCTTGGTCAAACCCCTACGTCAGACATGATGCGGCACATCAGCCTGTTTGAGGAAGTTGTTCCGGTGATGGTACTGCGTTGCGAGGCCTGTAATCAAGCTCGCTGGATCTGGGAGCCCATACAGTACACCCGGGAGGTTGTGGCTCGAACGTCTCGGCCAACAGCTTCACTTACGGCCCTCTAAAGGCCACGTCCTCTCAATATGCCTCAAATCATAGACTGGCCTTCTAGGGGTGCTGAGTAGACCACAATGTGTCGGAACGAGGATGCGCAATGCTACAGTCTAACCTCCGTGACTGGAGATATCGATCGAGACAAACCACAGCCTCGAGATAGTCAGGTGCCATGTCCTAGCCAGGGGAGCTCGACCAGTCTGACTAAGGCAATCAGTAATCGCAGTGCACTCGAATGTGTGTATGTGTGTGTGTGTGTTGTGCGAGCATTCTGGAGATACACATCGAGAAGATTTGGGGTACACGTCAATATATAAAGGCGATGTGTTGACGCTGCCGAAGAGACTCGATAGATCAGGATGTCTAGAGATTTCAGATCAGTACTCGAGTATCAATCCTGATATTTGCATAAGATCTGACTGCACCATGTGCTCAAGTTCGCACGACAGTCCTCATCACAGGAGCCAATGGCTTCATCGCGGGCCAAATAGTCAAAGTGTTCCTCGAGACGGGCTACAAAGTCTGGGGTTCAGTCCGCAACGAGTCCTCCGCCGCAAAGCTCAAGGCGACTTTCCCCGATTACGCCTCGCAGCTGTCCACGGCCCTTGTGCCTGATATCACCGTCGTCGATAACTACCAGCGTGCCCTGGATGATTCCGTCACTGTTGTTATCCACTGCGTGTCGCCGTTCACCCTTCACGTCAAGGACAACAAAACGGACCTTCTTGACCCGGCTGTTGGTGGTGCTGTGACCATTCTCGAGGCGGTCAAGAAGTACGGCAGAAATGTGCGTCGTGTAGCGACGACTGCCTCGTTTGCTTCCCAATTGGATACGGCCAAGGGCTTGCGCCCCGGGTTCACATACCAAGATGATGACTGGAACCCCATGTCATACGAGGAGGCGACGACTGCCAGCGCTGCAGATGCATATTGTGCATTGAAGGCTATCGGCGAGAGGGCTCAGTGGAAATGTAAGCATTCTGATGGTTCTGACAAGCAATATGAACCCTGTGACGGTAGTTTTCCGACCATCTTTTGGACTCTCATGGCCTTCCTCTGTGACTGACCGCGTCTGTCGTAGGGATCGAGGACAACAAGCCCCCTTTCGACCTCGTAGCCATGAATCCCGCTTGGGTCTTTGGTCCTCACGCCGCTCGCCTTCAAAACATCAACAACTTGAATCAGTCGACCGCTGCCCTCTGGGCAATGGTCGACGCCAAACAGGTCCCACCGCCCGACTTCATGGGCTTCGCTGACTCTCGAGACGTTGCGGATGCGCACCTCGCAGCATTTGAGAAGCCAGAGGCGGGTGGGCAGCGATTCATTTTGAGCCAGCACTTCGACTGGCAGAGCGTTGCGGACGCGATGAGGGAGGAGCTGGATCCGGAGTACGCGCACCAGATCCCCGTGGGGAATCCAGGAGCCGGGCGGCGGCGGGTCAACGAGGGCCGGGTGTATACCGTAGATGCGGGCAAGGCCGTGAAAGTCCTAGGGATCGTGTGCAGATCCCTGACAGAGTGCGCCAAGGACTCGTATCTCGAGCTGTTTGAGGCGGAGAAGAGTTCACAGGGTGTTTGAGATCCTTGCGGGGTCACTGATGTTGTTCGTGCGTGAATACTGAAGATACGCGTCAATATACACTTTGCAGTTTGACCTGTTGACGAAGTGCAATAATCGGAGACTCAACGACAACCCGACTGCTTTTGTCAACGACCGGCAGGACCAGATGGCATGCCGCTGCGAGACATGAAAATCTAGGCGCCCAAAAACAAACTAAAAGCTGCCAGACACAGCAATTTTGGCTTTCGCTGTGTGGATGCGGAAACTCGTAGAGAACTGAACGGGGAGGGCTTGCTGCATGTGGTGCAGCACCACAAAGTCTGAGCCAGGCTTAGCCAGACCTTGACCTGGACACTTGGAGTGTGCTGCGCATGTGCACAATCATACACCAGGATCAATGTCTGAGGTTCAAAAGTTCCAAGTCTATGAACTTTGAACATTGAAGTTGGCATCCTGAGGTCAAGCCACTGTGGCGCTAAGCAAGCTTTGGGTACCGAAGTGGGGCTTGGAGGGGTATGTACCTAGGTACCTCTAAACGTAGGAAATATTCGAGCAGTGAGTCAACCTGAAAGAGGCGACCTACTTCACCAAACCCACCCACCACCTTCCAGAGCATTGTCTTCTCGAGACAATCAACACCAAATTGGAATTTCCACAAGACCCCACCGATTGCGAGGTCTTTCAGCTGCTGCACAAGGGACTACTCACTTTCGCCATTCGATTGCCCCACCTTTTTCGTTAACCATACAAATCCATCATCATGGCGGAAAACGGCGAGGTTGACAAGCTGGGGAACGACATCAACGGTTCCGACAGCGAGGCCTCTGACGTCGGTCTGTCGGACCACGAGATCGAAGAGGAGGAGCCCCTGAAGCCCGCCCTCAAGAAGGCAGCCCCTGCGCCTGTCGTCCAGCGCCCAACTCTGCCACCCCAGACCGAGCCAAAAGACCTCGACGTAGCGAGCCTGTCCCCCCTCACCCCCGAGATCATCGCCAGACAGGCGACCATCAACATCGGTACCATTGGCCATGTCGCCCACGGAAAGTCCACCGTTGTGAAGGCCATCTCGGGCGTACAGACTGTCAGATTCAAGAACGAGTTGATACGAAACATTACCATCAAGCTCGGTTACGCCAACGCGAAGATCTACCAATGCGACAACAAGGAGTGTCCAAGACCTGGGTGCTTCCGGAGTTACAAGAGCGACAAGGAGGTTGACCCTCCTTGCGAGCGTGAGGGATGCGGTGGCACATACAGATTGTTGAGACACGTCTCGTGGGTGGCTTCATCTACGCTTGTCAAGGGCTCTCCAGCTAACCATTGTTCACAGTTTCGTTGACTGCCCTGGTCACGATATTCTCATGAGCACCATGTTGTCAGGAGCCGCGGTCATGGACGCCGCACTGCTGTTGATTGCCGGAAACGAAACCTGCCCACAGCCCCAGACCTCGGAGCATTTGGCTGCTATCGAGATTATGAAGTTGGACAAGATCATCATCCTTCAGAACAAGGTCGATCTGATGCGAGAAGAGGCTGCCCTGTCACACTACCAGTCTATCCTCAAGTTCATCCGTGGTACCGTCGCCGGCAAGTCGCCTGTCATCCCCATCTCCGCCCAGTTGAAGTTCAACATCGACGCCGTGAACGAGGCTATCGTCAACACCATTCCCGTGCCTCCCAGAGATTTCAGCATGGATCCCCAGATGATCGTCATTCGGTCGTTCGACGTCAACAAACCCGGTGCCGAGATCGAGGAGCTGAAGGGCGGCGTTGCTGGTGGCTCTATCCTGCACGGTGTGCTCAAACTTGGTGATGAGATCGAGATCCGTCCCGGTATTGTGACCCGTGACGACAAGGGCGACCTCAAGTGCACACCCATCTTCTCCAGGATTGTCTCTCTGAACTCCGAGTCCAACGACCTGAAGTACGCCGTCCCCGGTGGTCTGATCGGTGTTGGCACACGCATCGACCCCACCCTCTGCCGTGCTGATCGTCTTGTTGGTTTCGTCCTGGGTCTCAAGGGACGCCTGCCCGAGATCTACTCCGAGATCGAGGTCAACTTCTACCTGCTCCGTCGGTTGCTGGGTGTCCGCACTGCGGACGGCAAGCAAGCCAAGGTCGAGAAGCTGGCGAAGAACGAGGTTATCATGGTGAACATTGGCTCGACGTCGACAGGTGCCAAGGTTGCCGCCATCAAGAAGGATGCCGCGAAGCTCATCCTCACGAGTCCGGCCTGCACGAACATTGGCGAGAAGGTTGCCCTGTCTCGACGTATTGAGAAGCATTGGCGTCTCATTGGTTGGGCTACCATTGCTGCTGGAAATACCCTGCAGCCCAGCGCTAATTAGAAGAATGGCGACTGGAAGGCGTCGATGGACTCTGGTGAGGCGAGATTTCAGGCGGAAAGGTCAAGGCTGTAAGTAGGCAGCTACAGGAATACAAAAAAGTTAGTTCAGTCATTCGTTGACTGCGTGATTCCGTAATGGAAAATCTTGTGGCATGATATACCGCCGTCGAATGACCTGAGGCCTTATGTGTTCCACGTGTATGCCACCTTTGCGTGGTGACTTCCGCAGCGAACCCCGTCGCTAGACAGCGTGCCATGTTGTACAAGCCTCGCAGATTTCTGAAGAGGTTACAAACTTGGACCAATTAACTTTTAATTATATCGCCTGAGTCTTGGGAATGCTCATTCTACATCTCCCGCCATGCGACTGCGTCTGCGCGCAGGTCTGGATATCTATCTGTTCAGCTACTTGCAACATCAACAGCGTTAGCTGGCTTGTTGCCACGATGCGGTTCGCAAGCAAACAATCGGCGTCTAGCATGTCAAGAGAACCGTGTCCCCCTTTCTCGTGCACATTGATACGTCCTTCACTTCCTCGTCTTCCGTGCATGCTTCACCAGGTTCTCAATGACGCCTTCAAAGGCCTCCCTCTCCTTGATCTGCTCATCCGACCTCTCCTTCCAGTAGTCTAGGACTGCATTCGCGGTGCCCTCGAGCCCCTTGAGCCGTTCAACATGGGCCTTCAGCTCCGCGTCCGTCATCCCGTCCAGCGCCTCGTCCGTCGTCGTGCAAAGCTGGCGCGCGGCGACGAGATCAAACTCGGGCGGCGGCGGCGGGCCTCGCAGCTTCGACGTCTTGGGTCCCTCCGGAACATTCTCCCCGGAGCCCTCCTGTGGTGACTTCAGCCGCGACGGCGCACGCGAGCCGGATCGCCGCGAGTCGGAGGACGTCCGCGGTGAGTTCATGGAGGGCAGGACGAGCTTCTTTTGTTTGGACGCTGGCAGGATCTCGTCCAGGTCGACGGGCACGCCCAAAGAGACGAGGAAGAGCCGCCGGATGCGCGAGCGGATCCAATCTGGGGGTTGTAGGGGCGGTGGGGCAACGAGCTGGGACCACAGGGAGGCGGAGCGCTGGGTGAGGAAGATGGGGTTATCCTTTGAAGAAACTGTTGGTGTTGGCGGGACGTCATCATCGCCTGCTGTTGTGGGGAAGAGTGCGTTGAGATATGGCTCTGTGATGTTCGCAATGTCATCCGGTTCTAGCCCGTCAAAGTCGGGTATTGGCTGAAAGGGTTGGATCAGCATGGGCAGTGGAAGACAGAGACTCGCTTAGAGAAGGAAACATACAAATGACAATGGCTGCACAGCCGGTGCTGATGATGTGAGAGGAGGAGCGGCTGGCGTCTCGGGCTCTTGGAAGCCATCATCGAAGTCGTCAAATTCGGTCTCCTCGTCGCCCTCCTCAAAGTCATCGAAGTCATCTCCAAACTCATCGTCACCATCATCGGCACCTTCAGCCTTTTGCTGCTTGATAACAGAAGACTTCCTTCTTGAGCGGACAGATCTTGGCGAGGACAACGCGGGTGATATTGGTTCAACTACAATAGAGAATTCTCAGTACCTCGGGAGGCGAAGGCGGGTTCTGCTACCATTTCGTACCAGTGCCTTCTTCATCCTCCACCGGCGACTTGACTCGCTCGTCCGGTGTAGCGTCCGCCTTGTGCTTGCTCTCTGGGCGAGACTGTGCCTCCGAGTTGCCGGAGCTCTCCTCGACCACCGTCCTAGGGATTGGGTGGCCACCAGGAGTGGAGGGAGTCCTGATGTGTCCCCTCTGGTCCTCGCCATCGGCCGCCTCCTTCTTCTCTGGTATGACGATCGCGATCTCGTCTGGCTCAGCATCCTCTTCCCTCATCTTGTACGCCTCGGTGCCAGGGACTTCGCCGTAGGAGGGGTCATGGCTAACCTTCTCGACCCGGAGCTTGGGGATGGGAGAAGCGCTGGGGCTGAGAGGAGCCGACTGAGGAACGGACTGAGCAGACTGGGCGTCGGAAAAGTGATCGTCGGACTCGGAGGAGTCTGTAAAATAGTTGTCAGTACAGGGGTTTCGAAGGTTCGCTTTCTATGGTCTCAGGGGTAGTGAAAAAGCAGCACTTACCCAGCTCATGGGCCCCGGGGTCCTTAGTCCCGCTCCTGTCAGGAGGCGTGAGGCTGTCCCTTCTGCCAGACATGACGGTGCCTTGAACGGGAGGCTAACGAGCAAAGGCAGAGTCTTGGACAAGATTCGGGCAAGACACGTGCGAGAGAGCGGGAGAACAAGGAGGGGCAGTTGGGAGGATAGAAAGTGGTCAAGACGAGTTGACATGTGGTCGAAGGACCGCCAAGAACTGCGATTGTGCAGATTGTAGGCTCATACACAAATCCAGATTGAGAAGAACAGCTGAGGAGGAGGGTAGCTTTCCATGTCCCGACCTCTTCCAAGGAAAATGGTTGTCAGGCTTGCCTGGGCTCCGTCCTTCCGTAGGCTGTGAGACGTCAGTCAGTCCATCGTGCGGTCCAGACCTCGCGGCCAGACCTCCCGGAGGCACCTTGTGCAGGGTAGCGACGACCACCCCCTGTGACCAGAACCCCTGTTCAAAGGGTGCTATCGATAAGCCTGTGAATGGCTTATGTCAGCAGGAATAATGAAGTCGGCCTAGGGTTGCTAGGTGGTCGCGCAGCGGCAGAAGGCGGCTGGCACGCGCTTTTGAACTTTGACCGCGAGACCTCCAACTTTGGAATTTGTACGCAGTACAGTCTCACTTCAACAACAAGGCGAGAGGTGCAACTTTGGCCCCTTTCCTGGCACCCATCTGAGACTTTCTGTCACGCCTGCGCTTTGTTTGAGGAAAGCTCTCGTAGCTTACATCTACCTAGTCGACGGCGTTTCCATCTTTCACTGAGCTTGAAGCCTCGACCTCGCGCGCGCGTACCTTCAACGCAACCCTTCGTCGACGGGCTCTGGTCTCTCAACCTTCGGTCCTCAGTCTTTTACTCTCGACCCAATCTCCGCCCTCTTTCAACATGTCGTTCAATTTCGGGAGCGGTACACCAGGCACTTCGGCGCCACCTTCCTCATCGGCGCCTGCCACCTCGTCCCTCTTTGGTGGCGCGACAGCATCCTCTACTCCAAACAGCGGCTTCAGCTTTGGGGCCACACCGAATAACAATGCGGCGAGCGGCGGTCAGTCGAGCGGCGGAGGACTATTTGGTGGAATAGGCGGAAGCAGCAGCAGCAGCGCGCAGAAACCGCCCGGAGGCTCTATATTTGGCGGCAGCACTGGAGGAATCGCTGCACCCTCTTCTGGCACTCCTCCATTTGGAGGAGCCACCGCACCCTCTTCTGGCACCCCGTCACTGTTTGGAGGAGCTGGTGCGACGGGATCTACTCCAGCCTCGGGCGGTCCTGGCTTGTTTGGAGCAGCTACTAAGCCAAGCGGAGGTTCATCAAATCTGTTTGGCGGTGCTTCTACCACTTCATCACCAGTTTTGGGAGGCGCCCTGCCGCCTAACGGTGGATCTCTGTTCGGTGGAAGCAATAAGTCTGGTTCTGGTTTCTTAGGTGCAAGCACGGGGAATGCGCCTGGCACTGGGTCGACGCCAACCACCTCTGCTGCGACCACCGGCGGCTCTTTGTTCAGCTCCACCGCTCCTGGCGGGCAGGCGACGCCTGCGAAGCCTCTCTTCAACGCCCTTGGCTCGACCACTCCAGCTGGGGCGCCCCCGTCGGACCCTTCAAAATCATCTACCTCACTGTTCGGTCAATCAGCACCGGCACCCGGCCAGACTACGCAAGCGTCTGGTTCTACCTTGTTTTCAGGCACCCCCAAACCGAGCTCGAGTCTCTTCCAGACCGGATCGAACTCGACCCCATCTTCTCAGCCTCCAGCAAGCACCTCAGGTTCGACCCTGTTCAATAGCGGCTCCGGCTCGACCTCGACAGAAACTTCAAAGCCCGTCGGACTGTCCTTCGGGGCTACCGCTGGTAATGCTTCGTCGTCCAATCTCTTTGGCGGCGGCGGATCAACGTCGAAACCCGCTGAGCCAGCAGCTGGCGCCGGCACTTCCACCTTGTTTGGTAATAAGACGGCTGCGACGACAGCACCAACAAGCAGCGCGGCAACGACTACGGCCCCGGCTACTTCAGGCCTCTTTCCCTCACTGGGTAGCTCTACCCCAGCCAGCAGCTCGGTACCAGCCTCAAAGCCCTCTCTGTTCTCAGCCACTACGACCGCATCTACGACTGCCCCTGCTGCATCACAGACTTCGTCAATCTTCCCGAGCGCCTCGACTAGTGCAGCGGCCGCTCCAGCTAGCACCACTGGCACAAGTCTATTCAGCAAGTCGGCCGCGCCAGCCTCGATATCTGGCGCTGCTTCAAGCCTGTTTGGTCAGCCGCCTGCCTCTACATCTACTTCCGCACCCGCGGCCACAACTTCGACGTCTGGCACTTCCGCAGCTCCAACGACCACCTCTTCTGCCTTCGGCACCACTACAACCACAACAGCTGATCAATCCAAAGCAGCCATGGCAAACTCGACCGCTGGCCCAGCTTCCTCGATGCCCAGGCTGAAGAACAAGACGATGGACGAGATCATCACTAGATGGGCCTCGGATCTCCAGAAATACCAGAAGGAGTTCAAGGGCCAGGCTGAGAAGGTTGCAAAGTGGGATCGCCTTCTCATCGAGAATGGTGAGAAGATCCAAAAGCTGTTCCTCAATACCCACGAGGCCGAGAAGGCCACGAATGAGATTGACCGGCAGCTGCAGTCCGTCGAGAGCCACCAGGGCGAGCTCGAGCACTGGCTCGATCTGTACGAGCAGGAAATTGATGGACTGTTCGAGAAGCAGCTTGGCTCTAGCGAACAGCTCGGCGGCCCAGATCAGGAGCGCGAGAAGACTTACAAGCTGGCAGAGAGTGTGACGGACCGATTAGAGGACATGGGTAAAGACCTTGGCAAGATGATCTCTGAAATCAACGACATTTCGGGCTCGCTCAGCAAGGGCAATAAGCCTGATGATCCGGTACGTATAGCTTACAAAGAGTCATTCCTTCTTCTCGATCAGTGCTAATCCGAATCTCGACGTAGCTCAGCCAGGTCGTCCGTGTACTAAACGGACACCTTCATCAGCTGAAGTGGATTGACGACAACGCCGCTGCCCTGGAGGCTAAAGTCAAGGCTGCGCAGAAGGCGACGAACAATATGGGCACCAGCTACGGCAACCAGACCAATGATGTAGTAGCGGGCTTCGGGCGGTCCTACCTGGGTCGGCGGTAGATTGCGTGCTGAGGCCAAGGGAAACAGACGAAAGATACTTCTCTCATTGGTTGTTCTCAGTCAAGAGATCAACACAGGGGTGCGGGAGTCGTCTGTTGACAAGGAATACGGACCGTCTGCTAGCAGGATAGCAGGATATTTGAAGGGCCATTCCGAAGCAGCCAAGGCCAAAAACATGGGACATGATCCGTGAGGCCAAAGGTGAATCGGGGCTCTCTTGGAGGCGTCATGCAGCAACGTATATTCAAGCTGTACGACAGCGCCACTGAAGACATTGGAAGGAAAGCATCTGATGGAGCAGTCGGAGCGATGAGGAGCGCAATCCTTGGTCAGCATGAAGCTTTGTTGAGAGATGAGTTCTGGCATAGCAGAGCAAAGCATAGAGAATTGCAGCGAGGCCACAGAGTAATGCAATGTATGTACAGTGGTTCAATCTGCCCAATACGCAATGCAGGAATGGCCCTCAATTAGGGTGGAATGGAGCTTATGGGCATTATCTGCTCTTGCACAGTTGCCTCACGATGCGTGTCCACGGTCACGGTCGCCGTTGTGTTTTTGTTATTCGAAGAGTTGCTGTAGTCTCCGTTTTCACTGGCCCGGAACTGAAACACCGCCCTGCATCCCAATTTCATAGCTGTCTGCCGCTCGCTTAGTTGTGCTCGCCGCCCTGGTCCTTGGTGATCTCGTTGCTGCGGAGCATCGACGTATCAGCATGCTGTCCCTGACCTTGGAAGAGGCTGCCTGGTTGAATGTGCAACGTACATGTGGTTCTCGAGCTGCTTCAGGTGAGCCTGCTGCTCAGCCAGCTTCTTCTTGAGGTCCATCAGCTTCTCCTTCTCGCGCTGGCGAATGGCGTAGTCCTCGTTGGCCTTCTCGCGCTTCTGAAAG
This sequence comes from Dendrostoma leiphaemia, assembly GCA_026120015.1. Taxonomy (NCBI): domain Eukaryota; kingdom Fungi; phylum Ascomycota; class Sordariomycetes; order Diaporthales; family Erythrogloeaceae; genus Dendrostoma; species Dendrostoma leiphaemia. Next base: position 100,786 of record JALRMF010000035.1, on the reverse strand, counting down.
GCGTCACTAGATCCAGCAGGAAAAATCGTTAGCGGGTCTCGACTTTCGACCGGGGGCATCTTGAAGGACTTGGCGGATTCGGAGCTGCCCGCCACCATCGAGGTCGCGTGGTCTGGCTTGAAGTTGACGGGCCTGATATGTAGAGATTGACCGGCGATCGCTTGGAAGCCCAAGTTCCGGGAAACGTGTTGCGAACATCTCACCAGCCGGTCTGACCTAGGCTGTTCGGGTCCGCCGGGGCCCAAGTAACGCGGGGAACAGCGACGCGGAAGCTACCGGAAGCCCCGCAACAGCTCGCGAGTGCAGCAGCCCGTGATTGCACAAGAGAGAAGGAGAATGAAGACTCACGCCTTGCCCAGCCCCGAAGGAGGGGCACCGGTATCGCCCTCGGCCATGACGCGGGCAGACACGGAGAATGCGCGGGTCGATGAGATCGCGGGGCGGGTGAGCTTGGTCAAGGATTGACGGAGCATGTTGGATGATGTGGTTGGAGAGACACAAATTCGGGGGCAGAGGGAAACAAAGGGTCTTTTTGGGCAGGATGTTAGCTGGTAGGACCCCAAGGTGTTTATGACGTTAAGCGGGATACGTACGGAGCTTCAATTGGCACCTGAGATGTCGAGGTGTGGTGTGAGCATCAATGGGACAAGGTCGGCCAGCTTCGGGGAGGGCGGCGCCCAATGACGAAATCTTTAGGAGCCTGAGGCAGCCCCAGTTTTGTTACGGGCGGCCGGCGGGTGGTTCTTGTTTGATAGCGACAGGGGCCGAGATCCTTGTATGGGTCTGAGGCTGAGCGGCCAATCATTCTACATGCTTACCCTGGAATGAGAGCCTGGATCACGAGAGCTGAGGACATTCTTCTGGTGTCAATTTCTTCTTCATAAGGTCAAAGGGCAGAAAAAATCAGGGGCCGGCGGCAACTTGACCAGACCAAATATTACTGCAGTTGCTGGGAGTTGGTCATAAGGGTACGCTGTATGGGACAAATATAGACAGATACTCGGATTTTCCTATCATTATGCCAACGTACGACCGATACAACGGACGACCTAATGTACCTGTAAGCATGGCTTGCCATGAAGACACTGAGTGTAACAGAGGGGCGTCAACTCTCCCCTGCAGGCTAGCAAACGGCGACCAAGCCGAGGGGAAGGCAGGCAGTCAGTCAGTCTTGCGGAAACTCAGCACCAGTTTTGCCCGACTTGCATTGTCAATGGCACGGACACATTGGCCGCCTGAGATGATGGGGACTGCAGAAACAAGGGTCTTGTTTGCAGAGACACAGAAGCTAAGGCGAATACGTGCAGGAAGCCCTGAACCCTTGGAACGCAACGCATGACATGAGCAGAGAAGTCATGTTATGCGCCTATTTAGGTAACCATCTAGTTATGAAGCAAGGCCCCTGAGCCTCGAGACTGGACTAGTAAGGCAGCCACACGAGACCACTTCACTCTCACACATGAAGGGATGCAAAAGCAGAATGCCAATATGCATGCATTGGGAAGATATGACGTGGTTCCAGCAGAATAAGACTGGCATTGTTGAGGACGTGGTTTCCATCACGTGCATTCGGAATCTCTGCCGGTTTTGTAAGTCTCTGATCAGAGAAAGGGAACTCCGTTTGGCCAGTGATTTATTTTGGCGTGGGAGGTGGTCACTGCCGCTGCAAGAGGTCCAGGTGAACCGAGCTGGCAACCCTTACCTTACCGCCTGCGTTCCCTGCCACCACTGCAGGCGTCGCCTTGTTGAAAGCGCCCCTCGCCAATTCTCCAAACCTCAACCCATTCACTTTGACTTGCGATACTTTCTTCTTGACAACCACAACGCCAACAACACAGTCCTTTGGATCTGACACCAGCACGCAACCTTCTTTGCAAACAACAATCCAGTCTCATCTTGTTCCCTTCTATCGATCAGGTTAGTCCACTCATCATCGCCAACTTGTTCCTCGTCGTTCTGGAACAAACGCCCCCCCAAGTCCCCACTGTGACAGCCACCTCGTCGCAAGGTGAGAGAGCCCTCAACGCAATGCTCCTGCTGTCGTTATGGCAATCCTTGTCAACGATGCCCTCGCCCTGCTGCACCAACACACACACCATTCTCCTCCTACCCACACCATGCACAAGGGCAGCCCCGGGTCGCATCTCGACGATGTCCTGGCTGCTTCAGCCCCCAGCTGGAACCTGGGATCGCCGCAGTCGCCTACGAGCGCAAACCCCACTGTTGGGCGGGGAGCCTCCTTTTAGTCATGAAGTCAGCGAGGCGCGACAACACTGCAGCCTCCATCCCCTCCGATAACGTGTTCAACCCATTGATCCCACTCTATCAACATCACCGATTCCATCACGAGCGACATTAATTTCATAGGCGCCCATCTATTTCCGCGATCTCGCGCCCGGTATTCTGCTTTACCGCTTCGACCTGAGCTGACCCAATCCGCCCTTTGCTAGAACACGAAACCGCCAAAATGGGTCACGAAGACGCCGTTTACCTAGCCAAGCTCGCCGAGCAGGCCGAGCGCTACGAGGGTACGTGCCTAACTCCCACCGCGACTCGATGCCATCGTTGCGCTGACTTCTGTGTTCCCCCACAGAAATGGTCGAGAACATGAAGATTGTCGCCTCCGAGGACCGTGATCTGACCGTTGAGGAGCGCAATCTCCTGTCCGTCGCCTACAAGAACGTCATCGGTGCCCGCCGCGCGTCCTGGCGCATCGTTACATCAATCGAGCAGAAGGAGGAGTCCAAGGGCAACAGCACTCAGGTTGGCTTGATCAAGGAGTACCGTCAGAAGATCGAGGCCGAGCTCGCCAAGATCTGCGAGGACATCCTCGAGGTCCTTGACCAGCACTTGATTCCGTCCGCAAAGACCGGCGAGTCCAAGGTCTTTTATCACAAGATGTAAGACGCGTGCGCGCGAGAGAACGGTGCAATGCATGGGCAGACACTGATAAGCACAACAACAGGAAGGGTGACTACCACCGCTACCTGGCCGAGTTTGCCATCGGCGACAAGCGCAAGGACAGCGCCGACAAGTCCCTGGACGCCTACAAGGCTGCCACCGAGGTCGCCCAGACTGAGCTGCCCCCAACTCACCCCATCCGCCTGGGTCTTGCCCTCAACTTCTCTGTGTTCTACTACGAGATCCTGAACGCACCCGACCAGGCTTGCCATCTTGCCAAGCAGGCCTTTGACGACGCCATTGCCGGTGAGTTCGGACTATCTTGGGTCACAACGGATGGAAGGATGACGCTGACATTACCGAACCACAGAGCTCGACACCCTGTCCGAGGAGAGCTACAAGGACTCTACCCTCATCATGCAGCTGCTGCGTGACAACCTGGTGAGTACTACTGGACTGGTTCGTGTGTAGTGCAATAGCTAACAGGTTGTGTAGACTCTGTGGACCTCGTCCGATGCTGAGGCTGCTCCCGCTGCGGCCAGCACCGCAGAGTCCGGTGCTGCTGCTCCTGCTGCTTCTGAAGAGAAGCCTGCAGAGCCTGCTGCCGCTGCTGAGGAGCCTAAGGCCGAGTAAGGCGATGTGCTTTCCCCTTCTTCTGTCGTGACCGGACTGGTTTACAATGGTTGATCCCCCCGGAGGAGTCATCGGAGTGCGGTTTCGGAGAAATCAACAGCAATGAGGCATGGTTTACTCAACGCAAATACACAAAGACGGACGGACGATTTTCAGGTCATCCACAACAGGGCTAAAAGGCATTTTGGAGTTCTCTCTCAAAATTGCTCTCATTTAGTTTCTAATGGGGAGGGGACTGGTGATCGACTGGACAATAAACCTGACTTTACTCGGAATTTCACGTTCATGGTTTTTTTTTAACGACAACTTCTCATGCCACTAAGACTACTCTAGATAGTCTCGGTCAGTCTATGGGAAATGGGTATCTTCTGCGCGCGACTGCCTCAATGATCCTGTGACATGACTGCGTTCCTCACCCCTCTCAAAGTCATCTCATCCACAATTAACTTGGCTTGCATCGTACCTTGCATAAGCGCAATGGTTAGATGGTCTGCTCCCCCACCCATTACAGCCGTGGTTCCCAGCCATGGGATGAGGGCTCCGTAAAGTGTCTCTTTCATCTGATCCCCATTTGGATCGATCCCAAGACATGTCTCATCCCTGCTTCCCATAATCTCGACACCAGGCAGCCTCAACATCTGCACTGTCTGCAGCCGTGCTCCCAGCTTTGTTTGAGGCCTTGTCTTCCCAGGGCCCCTCGGCCTCGGCCTCACCACCGTCTGCATCGCCATAGCCATCCTCATCGTCAACAACAGCAAAACAGACTTTCAGCCACAGACTACAGTCCCGGCAACCGACCATCAGCTCCCCCAAGTCTCCGGCCTCCTCCAGATCGGCCTCGCCAAAGGCAAAGCCCCGCTTGTTGCCACACCTGCACGGTTTGGACCACTCCATCTCTCCCGTCTCTGGGGAGGTGGTGGAGGCGAGGTCGTCGAGATCGAGCGTCTCGATGCCGGTCTGGAACGCCGACTGGGCCTGGTGGGACTTGCTTGAGGTTGTCTTGAGGTGCGCATTGTATTCGGCGCGTGTTGGTGGGCTGGACAGAACGGTGTAGGCTGTAGTGATCTGGTCGATTGTGTATGTTGGATGAGAGGGGGTCGGGTGACTATTGGCTGTGGCGGCTCTGGTCTTGGTGAGCGTGGCGGCCTTGTCTGGGTGATGCCGCAGGAGGGCACGGTGGTAGGCTTGTTTTATTATCTGGGGTGCTTGTTCTGAGGTCGAGTCTTCTATGAGGGCTTGCGGGAGCGACAGGACCTCGTAGTGTGTTGGCTCTGTCATTTTGGCTGTGAGGTTGCGGTTGGTGCTGGCGACGCACGTCGGCAAGAGGTAAGAAGACGAAGAGGAGAATTTTCTACGGTGCAAGCCGGCAGATGCGCGGGTGAGTCACGTGGCGTATTTGGTACGTTAGAGTGATAGATTGAAGGGTACCTTCACGAGAAAGCCTACGCCCGCACTTAGGATACCGTAATAGCTGTGAGGTGAGCTGGCGTGGCAAAGCGGGAGGTTTCATGGCTGCGAGCAGATTTCACATAGTGCGACGTGCAAGACGAAATCCGGGTCATGGGAGATTCCGCAGAGGGCTTGGCGGCTACCGCGCGCGCCATATCAAGGTCTTTGAGCGAGCGCCTCTTCGCGAATTTTAAGACGCAGAAACAACTCCTCGGTGTCTTGAAAGGGAACGTCGGTGGTGGTGTACATTTTTGTCCTGAGAATTGTACAGTAGGCGCTATCCTCAAAGCCATGCGGCAGCTTATTTGGGCCACCTGGTCCAGTTCTTCCGACCAACCTACACAAACAATTAGCACGACTGCGGACTGCAGGGACATCGAAGAACCTACCGCTTTCCATTCCCTGATGAGCGCCGGCATCTTGAGCATGGCCTCTCTCCTCTTGTCCATCCTGTGCAGTGACAACGTCAGCAAAGTCCCGGAATACACCATTCTCAAAAGAGCCACCCTGTCCGGCCCGGATTGGAGATTCGTACTTTGGCCCCAGCTGTCTCTCGTGAATGCGTCCCTTGACCGTCTGGCCAACACCCGTACCCTTGCCCCTCCAGCCGAACTTGACCTTCTTCCTCAGCTCGACCTCGGTCTTCTTCCTCGAGTAGGGAAGCAGCTCCTCGACGCCGTGCTGACGTGCTAGCTTGACCAGATCTGCCTGCCGCCGCAGCGAGAACTTTGGGTCGTACCAAACGCCCGCGTTGCTCTTGTGCTTGGAGAATGGATTCCTCTGGGTTTTGTCTAGGAAGCCTTTCGGTGGGTAGCGGGCGAAGAAGGTCTGAAGCTTGGTGGGCAGGGTCTTTGCCAGGGCGATGTATTGCTGGCTGAGCGCGCCTGCTGTGTTGAAGGCCATTTTCGGGTGTGATGCCGACCTCTCCTACCTCTTGGGATGTCTGGCGGAGGTGGAAGGGTTGTGGGCGTTGGCAGTAAAGTGGTGATGCACGACGCTGGCTCTCAGAAACTTGGGCCATGAGAAGACTGTTGGCGGCAGGCAGGGATAAGCGCACGGATGATCCTGGCGCGCGATAAGGGATTTGGCGGCAGGACCTCGGCCGCCTCCCGTCTTTGAGGCAGCCACGCTCCTCAGCATCACGCAGATATTCGACTCCCGACATCAAGTTGTGTGCTTTTCACCAGCGTCTCTTACTCAAGGCATAGCACATCACCTCACCATCACTCTCTACATACAACAACTACCTCAAAAAGAGTTCTCCGATCGACTTTTGCACCAAGAAACACTGCCCTGCGTTGAAGGTCAAATCCGCGACTCACACTCAAGATGAACGGCACAAATGGCGCCAAAAGGAGGCCTCTGGATCTGGAGGAGTTGATTCGGAAGAAAAAGGAAGCCGATGCTGTAGCGGCGAAACCCAAATTCCTCACCAAAGCAATGCGGGAAAAGCTGGCGGCACAGAAAGCTGCCGAGGAGAAGGCCAAGGAAGACGAACAAGAGCGCAAGAGGAAAGCGGACGTGGACCGGTCGAACAGAGAATTCACGTCGAAATCCTACCAAAGAGATGGCACGTCCAGCAGATCGAACGGGAGCATACCAACAGGTCCAAAGGCTATGCGCCAGAACGGCGCCCCGAACGGCGCCCCTGCGAACGGAGACAGAGGTGGCAGAGACGGCAACTCGAAAAAGAGTGTCAACGGCAATGGAAAGCGAAACGTCGAGGATGACGAGGCTGAGCTTCTCAAGCAGAGATACCTGGGGCCAGAAGTCAACAAGAGCACATTTTCAGCACAGAAAAAAAGGAGGCGGACCACGGAGAAGAAGTTCAACTTTGACTGGGACACATCTGAAGATACAAGCAAGGACTACGATCCCATATACGCTCAGCAGGCATCGGCGATCATTGGAGCAGGGCGGCTGGCCGGTTTCGGCGAGGAGGCGGAGGAAGAAGCAGCCAAGCGATATGCGCGTGGTATGGAGGAGCGGGATCCCGTCAACGGAAGGCAACGAGCCAAAGAGTACCTTGAACAATTCTTTCGCGGACAAGAGGTGCGGGCCAAGAGGAATACTCTCGGGAAGCATTGGTCCGACAAGGCTCTTGACGAGATGCGTGAAAGGGATTGGCGAATTTTCAAGGAGGATTTCGGCATTGCTACCAAGGGAGGAGGAATACCGAATCCCATGCGAAACTGGGATGAGTCCAACCTACCAGCGCGATTGATGGACGTGGTGCATTCAGTGGGCTACAACGAACCGACGCCTATTCAGCGGGCTGCGATACCCATCGCCTTACAAGCGCGCGACCTGATCGGTGTTGCCGTCACAGGCTCCGGAAAGACAGCAGCTTTCTTGTTGCCGCTTTTGGTCTACATATCCGGACTACCAATGCTGGACGAGTACAACAAGGCAGACGGTCCGTACGCTCTGATCTTGGCCCCGACGCGTGAGTTGGCGCAACAGATCGAGAGTGAGGCCAAGAAGTTTGCGACACCCCTGGGTTTCACTTGTGTCAGTATTGTTGGTGGACACTCTCTCGAAGAACAAGCATTCAACCTCAGAAATGGCGCAGAGATCATCGTGGCCACCCCCGGACGTCTGGTCGACTGTATCGAACGACGTCTTTTGGTCCTGCAGCAATGTTGCTACATCATCATGGATGAAGCCGACCGCATGATCGATCTCGGATTCGAGGACTCTCTGAACAAGATTCTCGACGCACTTCCCGTCACCAATGAGAAGCCAGACACGGAGGAGGCCGAGAATGCTCTACTCATGAACCGGTACTTGGGCAGCAGTACTCGATACCGACAGACAATGATGTACACGGCCACCATGCCTCCACTTGTTGAAAAGATCGCCAAGAAGTACCTACGGCGCCCAGCTATAGTGACTATCGGAAATGCAGGCGAGGCTGTCGATACAGTCGAACAGCGGGTGGAGATCATCAATGGGGAAGACAAGCGCAAGAAGCGGCTGGCCGAGATCATTCAGTCCAACCAGTTCGCCCCGCCCATCATTGTGTTTGTCAACATCAAGCGCAACTGCGACACTGTTGCGCGCGACATCAAGCGACTCGGATTCAGCGTTGTCACGCTCCATGGAAGCAAGGACCAGAAGCAAAGAGAGGCTGCATTGGCGTCTTTGCGCAGCGGCGAGACGGATATTCTGGTTGCAACAGATCTGGCAGGTCGTGGTATTGACGTTCCGGACGTATCGCTTGTCATCAACTTCAACATGGCTCACAGCATCGAGTCGTACACTCACCGTGTCGGTCGTACGGGTCGTGCCGGCAAGAGCGGTGTGGCTATTACATTCCTGGGCAGCGAAGACGCAGATGTCATGTATGATCTGAAGCAGATGATCACGAAGTCGAGCATTTCCAAGGTGCCGGAGGAGCTGAGGAGGCATGAGGCTGCCCAGTCAAAGCCGATCAAGGGGAGGAAGACGATCACGACTTAGATAGCGCTGGGTCACGGTAGACTTTACGAGATGATATGGTATCACAGCCTATCAGAAGAATGACTTTGAGTGCCATCGTCTACCCCCCTCGTGGGATGTATTGCTTCTGAGTGGGATGGCACGGTCGTCAGCGACTTGAAGCGTGCACACTGCCCGCTAATGATCAGCACCCAACATCCAATGAGGCCGTGCCTAATGTCATCGTCTTATGTCCCATGATTCGTGGCCTCACGCAAGGACGTCCCCAATACGGCCCTATTTCCTTGTGCAAATGTGCCTCACGAACGCCGAACGCAAGACCAAGTCGTGTTTTATGCATTCATTCTGCTACTTGGGGGTAATTTCCTTAGTAACTTATTGAGGGTTGAGATGAGAGACGTGCTTTTAACCTCGTGGATCCACGGGTGGTCTTTGGCACGACCCAGTGATCATCATGGCCCGCTCTGGGAGTGTCCATCGCCGAGTCGTGCTCGGGTGGCTCGGAGGAGAGTTGCCAGGGCCGTCACGCAGTGGCACGCAGTGGCCTGTGGAAATCGTAATAGTTCAGGGGCCGCAGATTGCCCACATGGCTGCCCCTCTAGCCCTCCGAGGCTGTGTGCCTGAACCCCGCAGACCTCGGATCTGATAACTCTAAGCACGCTTATCTGATCCGACCGAAGTGATTTTTTCCTTCGCCAAGCACACACTAGCGCTGGGATCCATAATACAATCCCACTTCATTTTCACTCACGCGTCATTGTCAACGTCGACAGTTGCCCTGTCTTCCACGGTTCCAACGGCAGTCTGACGGGCAGTGCCTAAACTTTCGCTTCTCTGTTTATGCGCAATGCGCCTCTCGGATGGCCCACCTCGTCGCGGTCGAACCCAACCAGCCGGTTAGCCGGGCAGTCTTGGCCTGTGATTCTGATCCGAACGGTGCCCCTCCTATCTGCAGGCATTATAATTAGAAAGGACTTCCCCTCGCCCACATTTCCAGTCGTCTCTGACCCTCTTCGAGATCTGTCGCACCCTCGTATAAAATCTGCATTAGGCCAACGTGCATGCGGCAAGCAGAGCTGGGCCTATCACCCGGCTCTTCAAAGTCTTGCCTTCCCTGGCTGCAGCAAGCCTTCCACTCTTGGACTTGAGCTGCGCACTCGCGCATACAGTGATTTGGACGTGCAGTCGACTCACTCGCCGCCAGACGAGCTGTCTCAATAACCTCCTCGCTGAGGGGATTCAGGCCGGCTCGCCTTGCTAATCTCCCTGCTGCTCCCATAATAGCTCGTCTTTGCGTGTGCCCTCAACCGCCCACGCACCATGGCCTCCGTGTCCCCAGACATGGCCATGGAAACGTCCCACTCGACCTGCATACCAAGCCCTCTCGACGCCAGGAGACGCACAGCAGTCATGGAGTCCATCGAGGACATCCTCTACGGATCTGTGCGTGCCTCGCTTGCTCTCAACTCCTTCTCAAGCATTCCGCTGACCACCTGTGGCAGGTCGCCGGCATTGTCGGCAAGTATATCGAATACCCTTTCGACACGGTCAAAGTACGACTCCAGTCGCAACCTGACCACCTTCCACCTCGATACAAAGGCCCTCTGGACTGTTTTCGCCAGTCTATACGATCAGACGGCCTTCTCGGCCTGTACCGAGGGATAAGCGCACCGCTCGTCGGTGCCGCGCTGGAGAACAGCAGCCTCTTCTTCTTCGAGCGAATAGGGCGGGAGACGCTCTTTAAGTCCGGCTACTGCGCCCGCGACCAGCCCATGCCCCTGCCGGCGCTCTGGTTCACGGGCGCGTTCTCGGGCGTGTTCACGTCGTTCGTGCTCACGCCGATCGAGCTCGTCAAGTGCAAGATCCAGGTGCCCGAGGAGGCGGGCGCGGTGAGGAGGGCGCCTCTGGGGCCCATCGCCGTGATCAGGGACATCTGGCGCCATGAGGGGATCATGGGCTTCTGGCATGGCCAGATGGGCACGCTCATCAGGGAGGCGGGCGGCTGTGCCGCATGGTTCGGCTCCAAGGAGACGACGTCGAACTTCTTCGTGCAGCGGAACCTGAAGAGGGCGAAGTCACAGACGGAGAAGGACGCCATACTCGCCAACCCGTTGCCCTTGTGGCAACAGGCGGTCGCGGGCGCGTCCGCGGGCGTGTCGTACAACTTTTTGTTCTTCCCCGCCGACACGGTCAAGTCACGGATGCAGACGAGCCCGGTGGGAGGCACCCTCGTGAAGAGGACATTTGCAGAGGAGGCGGTGGCGGTGTGGAAACAGACGGGCCTCAAGGGGTTCTATAGAGGGTGCGGAATCACTTGTCTGCGATCGGCGCCCAGCTCGGCTTTCATTTTTATGGTTTACGATGGGCTGAAGAAGTATGTGCCGCTTTCATGAACGGGATACCCTGATACATCATCGTCATTGTTGCGCTTTTAGATCAAGATGGTTCCGAGGCTAAGGAATTGCATGGCCGTCCCGGCGCGAGACATTTCTGAGGGAGGCGGAAGGCTTTTTTGTACATAGAGGCAAGAGGTTAGATGGCGGTTCGATGATCCTTTCGGTCGGTTGTGCTGGGGATACAGACTGGCCGTTGCGCTCGATTCAAGCAGATTTCACACATGCCCCGTCTTCCGTCTTCATCTCTCATCAAGATACAATACTCACAGGCTCTCGAGATCCGATGTGTCCGACCCCCGGCATCCCTCGAATCGTCGGCCATGTCGCCCCCAACCGACTCTGTTTCATTTCGCTCGCAGCTTCATAGGTCAGTTCTATGGCCCTCGTATTATGAGACAGTCACTTCGAGGCAGGACATTTGGGGTCCAGGAATTGGGGAGGCGTTCTCAGGCACAGTGCAGCTATTGCGCCGACCTCACTCTTCCCCGAATCATCCTCCCCATAATCCCTCATCATTCGTACTCTGGCTACGGCTACGTGCATAGGTACGCCCATCAGACCCTATGTTCGTCTCGGTGGTTTTGGCCGTGGTCATCTCAACGTCCTTGGCCGCATGCGCCGAAAACGCCTTCATCATACCGCCCGCCACCGGTTACAATGTCACAGAATGCGACGGACTCGCTCTCGAATGGACTACGGAATGGGGGACCGACGCAATCATCACGCTCGCCGCCTTCCAGGAAGACCCATCGGCAACGAACGGGTGGGCCCAACAAGTCCTGCTCAGTATGTGCTGCGCCCTTCTGAGTTAGATCTCACAGACGAGTAGATCGCGACCTTCGGCGCAAGACGGCAGGCTTACCGGGCTTGTAGGCAATAAACCCGATCCGCGCAGCTACTCTTGGACAGCATTGCCTTTGGGCAATCTGTCGCTGGAAAATGGGTTCCAGTTCACGTTATGGCTGGAGTCAGGCTCGTACGGGACGGGTGATCGCTTCGACAGCGGCCCGGGTCTGCTGTACATTCTGGACGGAATGCACCACGGCCTTGTTTCCAGTTCCAGGACCGCTTCGTCTTCATTGGCCTCGCCAACGTCCATAGTAAGCTCTGCGTTGCGTGGCCCTCGGCCTATCATACTTTGTACCTTGTCAGAAACGAGAGCGCTGGCTTTGCTCAGGACACCATTTTTTCCCTTGTCGTACTCGTCGGAAATAACAACGTCGGCCATCCCGCCCTTGACTTCCACTGCGACGCGAGCCCAGCCGAGTTGCTGTACAACTCCGACCACGCCCTCTCAGACGCTCTGGTCGGCTAAAGGTTCTGATCTGGGTCGGGCAACGGATGTTGCGACCATCGTTGGCACTATATTTGGGATCCTTGGTTGTACTATCGCTGTTATTACTCTGTGGATGACTTGGAAGAAGGATATAGACGGCTGTAAGTATTTGGCTGCAGGCCTCAAGAGGTTGAGATTGTCAGTCACGAGTCCAGTCATGGATATGTATCACCGTAGATCTTACTGGCACAAGTCATGACCATCGGCTGGGTACAAAGCTACTGAAGTCTGGCCCAGTGAATGACTACCCCGTATTGGTCTCCTGGGTGAATTCGAATTCGAAACGGTCAAGCTGGTCAAAAGTCGGGAATTGGAATGATGCAGGATCCGGATTACATAGTACTAATAATCTTGTATATGCTCTTTCAACGGCCTGTGACTAAATATGCCCATACATGAGCATATGATCTTTCTAATGCCTAAGCGCAGTACGTGGCTGGACTGTTCAACGTGTATTCAATACAATACATGCCAAAAGCCGTTCTGGATGAGCCGAATTTCAGACTGAACTGCGTGGGAAAGCGCACTCGGATTTAATTCATTCCCCTACGACCATTTAAGTGATTGAGAGCCCACAGACTTGGAAACTCGTGATGGTGGCCCCAGAGAAAATGAGCTCGGGCACGATGTGTGATTGCCTCGGAAGCTCTTTGACTCATATAGCAACCCAAATCTGGATAGTCATCGACTATATATAGACCAGAACTTACGCGTTCGTGTACCTAGTATTGTTTCTAGGTTTCTCGTTGCATTGGTCTTTTCTTCTCTGCTACTTCCCGTGCCAGAGAAGTCATTCGATACTCTGCTCGACACTTAATCATCCTTACTTCTCAAGTCCTTCCCCTTGAAGTCCCACCCATTCAAGTACCCCGTGCCCGCGCAGAGGTACGTTGCAAAGCCCAGCCAACCCAGGTACGGGACCATCAAGTAGGAAGCGGTCCTGTCGATGCTCCACCACAGCTTGGTGAGGTACAGGTTCGTGCCGAGGAGGGCGACGATGTCGACAGTGGCCTCGATGGGCCGCTTGAGGCCGAAGAACAGCGGCATCCACGCCATGTTGAGCGCCAGCTGGATGGTGTAGAGCGTCGCCGAGTGCTTGGTGGAGCGGATCAGCTCGGGCGTGGACGTGAGAGGGCTCAGGCCGGCGGTGATGGCGCGGTGGGAGGCGTAGCCCATGAGTCCATACAGGAGGGTCCATGCTGGGCCGAAGACCCAGGGCGGCGGGCGCAGAGGAGGTTGCTTGACGGAGGTCGTCGCTTGGGTGACCTCCCTGTTCGCTGTTATCCGGTCAGTAGATGAATGCTGTTGAACGGAGCCCCCGGGGACACGGACGACGGGTACCGTAGCCAACACCCGCACCAAGGGTGATGGGTAGCAAGACCGATGCCGCCGGGTTGGCGAAGACGCCATGCGGAATTGTAAGGGCAGGTATGAAGGTAGTCATCTTTGACGACACTAGTTGTTAACGTTTGGCAATGAGTCCTGTCAGTAGCTCTTGAGAGGTACAGAAACTGCTGCTGCGTTGACGAGGGAGAGACGAGTGAAGTAGTAGTAGTGGTAGTAGTAGTAGTAGCAGCATGGAGCGTGGATATGACGACATGCTATATAACGGTACTACATGTAGCACCGCCATTCTGGAAAGACCCAAGACCCATGGGACGATCCAAGCAAAGGCACACGCTTCGGCGCGCCCAGCTTTGCGCCAATTGCAACGATCTCAAAACTAAGCCTACCGTGTAATTCTGTTATTCTTCCTTCCTTTCCACTTGACCCGTGTTGTTCCACTCCTCATGTCGTTGATTTCCAACTCTCAACTCTGCCCTGAGGAACTGCACAACTTTACGTACTAGTACTTGGCTTGTCTTGGCACGTTCGGGTTCAGGAGGGCGGAAGGAAAACGCTGTGGAGGTTCTTTGTTCGTACCCCTGTCCCACCAGCTGACTTAGGTAAGGACCCAGCCGAGCCGCCGAGGGTGGCAGTTGATGGACGCTCGTCTGCAGCCGTTTCCCAGCAGCTACCGCTACGGTACGTTTCAACGCCTCGCGATCTCGACCTTTCCCTCTCCTCCTCCTCCTCCTCCTCCCCAACCTCTTTTCCTGGGAAGAGTGGAATGCCGCCAATCTGGCGACGACGCGACATCTAGACTCGCACATCAATTGAGCGGTCGTGTTCTTCTCTAATTGTTCGTTCATCCTTTCCCGTTGAGTCTCGAATTCGTCTTGGACGCCCTTCCTTCTCGTCTCCCCCCATTTTCAACCACCGATCAGACCTCCGCGGCATCTCTGTCGCATCTATCATCTGATTCTCTGTCTTCACCTATCTCTCCTGTCAAGCCTTACGGTCACCTTTTCTGTCCTTTTATATTCGCCATCGTTTGCTCCAGACAGCATTTGCGTTGCCATTGTTACTATCCAATTGCTGCGCCTCCTCTTGATACCTCGCATCATCGTCATTCTTCTTTTCCAAACCCTTCTGGTCCAGAATGTTTTCTCTAACGGCAATCATGGCGCCAAACATTAGGCTTCTTCTCTTTCTTACTCTGCACCGCAAGGCGCATGATATAACCTGACCAGAACGACCAAGGCAATCGCCCGCCGTACCCTTCCTGCCGTTGGAAACCCCATCTTACCGTCTCGACAGTCTACCGTGTCGCATCAGTCAAGCGTTGCGATGGATTCATACTACAGGGACACGGCGCGCTCGCCTGTTGACAGGGTCTGGGGTCGTGAAGACGCAAGAGGCAAGATGGATAGAGATGATTCCTTCTACCGAGGCAGATCCCCTGGTGCGTTGTCACATTCCCTTGTCTCCTGGCATAGATGCCTCGAATCGATGCGCATCCCTCGAGTTCTTCTCAGACATGCTCTATGAGATTACTCCTGGCTTTCCTCATCCTGGCGGGTGGCCTACCTGCATGTTCACTTACAGATGATATGATAGGTCATGAACGCCGCCGTAATCGCTCTCGATCACCCTTGGCCGTCGACCGATACGAGCCTCGGCGAGGTAGAGATGACTACACTCCACGAGACAGGAGCGACCGTGGAGACAGGGACGACAGACGTGGGCGCATCACTTCACCTCCTGCCAACATCGATCGTTACGTCCCTGGACAACAGGATATCGCCCCACCACCACCACCACAGCCTTTGACAAACCCCATTCCCCACCCGATGCAACTCAACTATCAAGTAGGGTTCTCTTACTTCGGCGAGTGGTGGAGGGCGAACGAGAGGATCAAGGAGGAGAAAGAGCGTGCGCGGACCGGTCGTCGCCGAGAACCCGAGCGCCCTCGTGCTCCTCGTGAGGTCCAGGAGGAGCGTGAAAAGGAGAAGGCCAAGATCCAGCTCGCCTACGACTCATACAAGGAGGACCTGCAGGCAAAGATGGCCAAGACATTCGTTGCACAGCACAAAGACGAGCAATGGTTCCGAGAGCGCTATGTTCCAGAGGTTAGCGAACCAATCCGCGCGCAACTGAACGAGTTCCGTCGCGGCCAGTACACACAGTGGGAGGGAGACCTCGAATCTGGTACCTTCGATGACTTTACTCTGGAAGGCATTCCAAAGAGTGAGTCCAACGGCGCTGGCGGCATCATTGAAAAGGAGGAAGGCGAGGCAACTGCGGCCAACGAAGTCCTTGGAGTGGGAGATCTCGTGCCCGCCTCCAACGCCGACATCCGGGATGAGAACCTCTTTCAGCCAACTCTCCTCATCAAGACGATTGCTCCTAGTGTGAGCCGTCAGAACCTGGAGGCATTTTGCAAAGAGCATCTCGGAGAGGAAGAAGGTGGTTTCAAGTGGCTCTCCCTTAGCGACCCGAACCCGTCCAAACGCTACCATCGGATCGGCTGGATCATGCTTCATCCAGCTGCAGACCCTGGGCCGCTCGTCGATCGTGGCGACGTCAAGGGCGAAGATGAGGACATGGACAGCAAGATCAAGAGTCCTGATGCCGTCGCGCCCTCCACTGCGGAGAAGGCTCTCGAGGCCGTCAACAGCAAAACTGTTAAAGACGAGGTTCGCGGTGATTTCGTTTGCCACGTAGGTGTCCACAACCCGCCGACCAATCCCAGGAAGAAGGCTCTTTGGGATTTGTTTTCCGCGCCAGAGCGCATCGACAAGGATCTCCATCTGGTTAATCAGCTAGTCAACAAGTTTGAGAGCGACTTTGGCTCAGACTTCAATGCTGTTCTGAAGGTGGAGGAGAAGGTGGACGAGCTCAGAAACTCAGGACGCCTGCAACCGCCTGTCACCTCTCCGACGATCAAGAAAGAGAAGGTCAAGAAGCAACGCTCCATCAACCTGGATGAGGCCATGGATGAGGATGAGGAGCCCGAGCCCGATGAAGACGATGAAGAAGACGAGGGAGCCATCGACGATGACGAAGTCGACGATGAAGAGATCATCCTCAAGAAGAAGCAGCTTGACCTTCTCATTGAATATCTCCGACGCGTCTTCAACTTCTGCTTCTTCTGCGTCTTCGAGAGCGATTCGGTTCATGAGTTGACCAGGAAGTGTCCGGGAGGCCACCTACGTCGCCCTAGGAGCACGCTCTCGACTTCAGCCAAAGCAGTCGCTCGTGCAAGTGCTTCGGGTGAACCGTTTCCCAACAAGAAGCGCGCCGATACTGCGGAGCTGGAGGAGGGCGAGACTACTGAGCCTGATCGCAAGTTCCGCACCATGTCGAAGTCCGAGCAGCAGCTACAGCGCGCTTACAACTGGGTCAAGACCTTCGAGGACAAGATCAAGCAAATCCTGGAGCCGGAGTCTGTTGACATTCGTAAGCTTGGGGGCAAGCCAATCGATGACGCTACGGACGAGGAGCTGTCCAAGTTTGTCAAGCAGGAGGATGAGCACAAGTACCGATGCAGGGTCCCTGATTGTGCCAAGCTTTTCAAAGAGGAGCATTTCTGGCGGAAGCACGTGGAGAAGCGCCATCCCGAATGGCTAGAGGAGCTGAAGAAAGAGGTAAGACTGTCTAAATCTGTTTCTTTTCTGCCACGCCATACACACGCACTGGGTATTGACACTTCACAGTTCGAACTCATCAACGCATACGTCGTAGACCCTGCCCACATCGCTCCCTCGCGGACCGATGCAAATAGTAACGGCCACTTCCCGCCGGCCAATGGTCAGACGCCGAGTGGCACACCTCGTGGCTTCAATTTGCAGAATTTCGCCATGAACAGCATGATCCCTATGGGTTTCCCTAACATGGCGAACTTCTCTCAGATGTTTGCCGCTGGAGGTATGCCGAATCCTGGTAATTGGGCCCCAGTAGCAGGTGGCGACGACCGCGGAGGCGGCCCTATCCGTCGTGGAGGAGGTTTCGGCAACGGCGGGCGCGGAGGCTACAGTAATCGCTCTGGTCCTTACGACCGGCCTCGCAACCCCCGATGGGGCCAGGATGGCGGCATGGGCGGCGGTATGCCGGGCGGCGGACGCTTGCGTGGTGGTCGCTGGGGAGACGGTGCCGGTGGCGGTGCTGCTGTTGGTCCTCGCGAGGCGATTCAGGGCCGCACCATCAAGAGCTACGAGGACCTGGACCAGGTCAGCGGGAGCGGTGGTGGCGAGTTGAATTATTAAATGAGTCTTGTCGGCCGGGATCCAAAGGTTCCCGTCCACTAGATCAGATATCTTGGTGATGGTTCTCTCTGTTGCGATGCCTTCTAAATTCGCAAGATGGCGGGAAAAGATAACAAGGCGCTAAAATGCTTGTCGAGCCGTTTGAAACCTGGCATTCTGGGCACTCAAGAAGAGGCAAGACGTCAAATGAGCTCGTACAGATGCGCGCTGTACACTAGAACATCATTTTAGCTGAGGGTAAGAGCACCGGGGGGGGGTTTTTTTTTTGACGAGTCGAGACTGGCATTTCAAATTATTCAGACGTTCATTTTGAGATCGTGTTAACACCTTTTTGACAACGATCTTTTTAGCGTGATAACTTGATCCCGACACTCCTGCCATCCGACTCCTGCTTGTTATCCGCAACGAGCCTCAACAGACCTCTTTTGAATGAATCGATCGTCCTGCTCGAGTAGGTCACCCTCGTGGTCTAATTTGTACACGTCATGACTTCCATTTTCATTGTGCCAGTGTCTAATCGGTCCCATTCTCATCTGAACACACTACCTGCTCAGTGCAATGTCGTCTATTCTCAAGATCATCTTGACCGTCTCAGCCGCCAACTCGATGGCGCTCGTGCTCACCAGCAAAGGCTGCAGCACGTTCTCCTTTGCAATGTTGGAGTTGACACCGCCGCTCTTGATACTCACGCCGGCATTCCTCTCACCCAGCTCGTGCCGGTGCCGCAAGTCCGTCACCACACGGATCGGGTTCAAGCCCGCGTTCTCGGCCAACGTCGTTGGGACAACCTCCATCGCCTCCGCAAAGGCCTTCCAGCAGATGGCCTCGGTACCGGTGAGCTGGCGGGCCTGCTTCGTGAGTTGCGCGGCGATCTCGATCTCCGGTGCGCCACCGCCCGCAATCAGGGCCTTCTTCTTGACCAAACACCGGACCACACACAGCGCATCGTGCAGGGAGCGCTCCGCCTCGTCCAGGATGAGGGAGTTGGCGCCGCGGACGACGACAGAGACGGTCTTGCCCACGCCCCTTGTGCCCAGGACCTTGACCATGCGCGAACCTGAGGACTGGACCTCCTCGACAATGTCTGCGCTGCCGAGCTTGGCCTCGTCAAAAGAGTCGATGTCGGCGATGGGCTTGCATCCGGTGCTCTTGCAAATGAACTCGACCTCTTCGCGCTCGATATCCTTGACAACGAGGATGTTGAGCTTGGCGAGGAAGTGGAGAGACAGGTCGTTGACGGCATCGCGCAGGATAGACTTCTGGATCAGGAGCACGTTGCACTTGGCCTTCTTGATCTTCTTGGCCATGTTCAGCAGGTACATGCGTTCCTCCTTGACAATCTTGTCCATCTGTCGGTAATCGTTGACGGAGATAGTGTTCTCCATGTCTGGCTTGGGCGGTGAGAGCTGAAATTGGATCAAACCGATCCTGGCCTTCTCCATCCGTATGGGGCCGCCGGCATTCTTGATCACAGGCTGTGTGAGGACGAGGCCCTCGACCAGCTCACTGTCTTCAATCGTGCCTCCCACCTTCTTGACTGTTCGGATGTTCTTGAGATCCACGTTGTCCGCCGTCTTAATGTCGATCGTCTTGGTGACACTGTTCACCGCCATCGGGCCGAGCAGGTTCGCATACTGTGACACGATCTTCGACGACAGGGAGGTGTTGGCCGCCTGGAGCAGCGCGGAGGTATCTGAAAGGGAGATCGGTTGTGACATGTCGTGGAGAACCTCGACCGCGGCACCTGCTGCTCGTTGGAAGGATTCGGATATGACAGATGGATGGATGCCCTTGCCCAGCAGCCTGTCGGCAGCGCCCAGCAGCGCACCGCAGATGACGACCACGGAGGTAGTGCCATCACCAGCTTCAACATCTTGTGCGTTGGACAAGTTGACCAACATCTTCGCTGTAGGGTGGAGCACGGACATGCTCTGCAACATGGTGCTGCCGTCGTTGGTGATTATGGTCTCGCCCTTTCCGCTCCGGATCATCTTGTCCATGCCTCGCGGGCCCAAGGAGGTTCTGATCGCGTCGGCAACGGCTGGATCACAGTGTGAGCTTAGACGCGTTCGTAGCACATCAGAACTGGAGAGGAGACACGCGTACCTCTTGCTGCGACGATGTTGGACGATCGAACGGCCATGGGCTTCTCCTTGTTCTGCACAGATATCAGAGACCAGCTCTTGCAGCTTCACGTAGCTTTGCAGCTTACCTTGAAGGTGCCTCCTCCATTTCCACCGAATGCTGGTGCCTCGACCGTTGCCATTTTATTTTTGGGTGCGTGTGGGTATCTCGGGTGGTCGAATGGAGGGTGTGAAGCTTGGGAGGAGGAAGTGGTTGTGGAGGTTGTCGTTTGAATTTGGCTGAGCTTCCCAGTGACAGTTCAACTCGCTGCCCCTCTGCAAGCGCGACTCCCTGGGATTTTTTCGAGCGTTGCTTCTGCCTGCCCGCCGTACTCAACGTGGGGCCGGCAGCTGGCAGGTCGCTACTGTGTACGTACCCACCCCTAATTTAGCCTAGACCCAGTCAACCGCGAAAGCAGGAGCAGGGGTCTGGCGCCCCAGCGTTGCGTTCAGAAGCTCCAGCAGGCAACTTCTGATTACGATACCGCCCGCCGTTCTGAGTGCTAGCTAGCCTCCCATCATCAACGTCAGGCACCCTGTACTTTCAAGCAACGGCCCAACATCAAAGCGTCGCGACAGCAACCATACCTCGTTTCGTGTCTTCTCTGCCTCCTTAAGCCTCCATACTTGGACCATCATCATCGCATTCCTTCTCGGGCCCGTTGAGGACGCCCAACGCCAGTCAACATGGTTAGTATCCGCTGCTGTTCGGGCCTGATGGCAAATGCTCGAGCTGACAAACAACCAGCCTTCTGCCACCGGTCAAAGCTGGGAGAAATACCAGAAGAACTACGCCGACGATGAGATAGAAGAGAAGAAGATCACACCCCTTACCGATGAGTCCGTCCACGACATTCGCGATTGAATCATGATGGCATAATGTTGACGGTGGCTATAGGGATATCCAGGTCCTCAAGACCTACGGCGCCGCGCCGTATGGTGCCGCTCTCAAGAAACTGGAGCAACAGATAAAAGAGAGACAACAGAGCGTGGACGAGAAGATCGGAGTCAAAGTAAGCAGCTTCCTGTCGCTTCATGCCCCATCCGGAGCTGACTTTCATGTCCAGGAATCAGATACCGGTCTCGCACCACCACATCTCTGGGACGTACCCGCCGATCGTCAACGAATGTCCGAGGAGCAACCGCTTCAGGTAGCGCGGTGCACAAAGATTATTCCAGACGAGAAGGATGAATCCAAGAGCAAGTACGTCATCAATGTCAAGCAGATTGCCAAGTTCGTCGTGCAGTTGGGCGAGCGCGTGTCCCCGACCGACATCGAGGAGGGCATGCGCGTCGGCGTGGACCGGAACAAGTACCAAATCATGCTGCCGCTGCCGCCCAAGATCGACGCCAGCGTTACGATGATGACGGTCGAGGAGAAGCCCGATGTCACATACGGCGACGTGGGTGGTTGTAAGGAACAGGTCGAGAAGCTGCGCGAGGTCGTTGAGATGCCTCTGCTGTCGCCCGAGCGGTTCGTCAACTTGGGTATCGACCCGCCCAAGGGCGCATTGCTGTACGGACCTCCCGGTACGGGTAAGACACTCTGCGCGCGTGCCGTCGCCAACCGAACAGACGCTACCTTTATCCGCGTCATCGGTTCCGAGCTTGTGCAGAAGTACGTCGGTGAGGGTGCCCGTATGGTGCGTGAGCTGTTCGAGATGGCTCGCACGAAGAAGGCTTGCATCATCTTCTTCGACGAAATCGACGCCATTGGTGGAGCACGATTTGACGACGGTGCTGGTGGCGACAACGAGGTGCAGCGGACGATGCTGGAGCTCATTACACAACTGGACGGATTCGACGCCCGTGGCAACATCAAGGTTATGTTTGCGACCAATAGACCGTCTACGCTCGACCCAGCGCTGATGCGTCCTGGTCGTATTGACCGTAAGATCGAATTCTCCCTGCCCGACCTGGAGGGCCGTGCCAACATTCTCCGCATCCACGCCAAGAGCATGTCTGTCGAGCGGGACATCCGGTGGGAGCTGATCTCTCGGCTGTGTCCAAACGCCACTGGTGCCGAGCTGCGCAGTGTGTGCACCGAGGCCGGTATGTTTGCCATCCGCGCAAGGAGAAAGGTTGCTACAGAGAAGGACTTCCTGAGTGCAGTGGAGAAGGTCATCAAGGGTAACCTGAAGTTCAACTCTACTGCGTCCTACATGCAGTACAACTAGATGAGTTGTGCTGGAGGTGAAGAGATTGGAATGAGGGTGGCGGACATGGCTCTGTATGTACAATATGGGATATGGAGTTGCTAGGCAGGATCACGTTAGACAGCATCAAGACGACCCTTATCATTGGACGGGCCAGTAATCTGATCGTGATGAGCGTGCTTCTCAAGCTTGTTCGAACCAGTACCCAGGATGGACGGCAGGCTCCATTGACCCAGAGGGACGTTCGGTATCAGTCAAGATGGACGACAGTACACGGCCAGCGGAGTACATGGTCGCGCTTCCTTAGCAATCGAACTCAAGCTTGTCAATAGCATAATGCGTCGTCCCAAGGAAAGGTTGTTGTGGAACTTACGACTTGAAATTTGTGATATGTACATAATCGTCTTCCCTGGAGAAGCGTCCAAGTGCCATCAACCGTGACTCAGAACGTATGTCATGCTGGCTTTGTCCTCCATGAATTACTAGGGTATGCCTTATTCCTATCCTTCTCCCTCGAATCGCCACCCTCAGATATCCGGTCGAGATGCTGTCCCGTTGAGGCCATCTCCAAGCCAGATCATGGGCTCATATCTCGGAGCGGCCTCCGCTGCTGTGGCCGGTGACATTAAGCCACCCTTCATATTACTTACCACGAGCCTGCTATCGCTAGACTCTCTCAGAATGCTATTCACGTCCCAAGGCATCCCAAACAGATGACCTCTCCTTCGGGGCCCTCTTCCACGCAACACTGGCTGCAGATCTTCCCGCGGTGACCTCTTCCGCCGCCGCTTCCCCATGTGCCTCCCCCTTTTGTCGTGTCCTGAGTGTCGTCTCGATTGTGCTCCTCTGTCGACGGCGCGTCCTCCATGCTAAACGAGTGGTCCGAGACCCCGCGTCTCCAGTTCTCGTCTTCACCCTCGGCATAAAATTCCCTCACCTCATGGTCATCTTCCATAGCGTTCACGTCATGCCCTCCTCCATGCGCCTGCGTGGCCGTGGCCGTGGGCGTCGGCAGAGCGGAGGCGGCCTTCCATCCTAGGCACTGCCTAATGCAGACGTAGCACGTCCTCTCGCCGCAGCCCTCGCAGTCGGCGTACGAGTCGAGCTCCTGTCTCTTGGTCGGCTTCCGATGGCAGATGTGGCACGGGCTGAGGTTGGTGGGTGCGGCGCCCTTGGAAGGTGAGTGCCTGGCGGTGGCAGAGTGGGACCGGTTGTTGTGCCGTGGGTGTGGTGGGCTCGCGGGCGCCGCCTGTCTCTGGTCCTCGTTGCTGTCCTGCCATGACTCGTCGTGGCCGGCCGTCATGCGTAGCTTCTTCGCCAGGGGACTCGGGAAGGCGATCGGCTTGCTGGGCGGGGCGGCATGGTGTTGTTGGTGGTGGTCGTGCGGGTACGGGTCGTGGAGACCTCTTGGGCTGAAGGCATGGCGGTCAGCTGATGGAGAGGCGAAGACGGCCGATGTATTGTCGACATACAAGGCCAGGTGGATGTTTCCGTCCAGGTCGTCCTCGTCACGCCGTCTCTTCCTCGCAGTGACGGAGGGCATTGTGGCGAGGAGGCGAGTTGGTTGTGTTTACTCTCTGACGTAGGAGCGCTAGCGGCCCTAGCAGACCTGCCCGCTCGATGATAGCAAGCAAGAAGGCTGGTGTGTGCAGGACGAAAGGTCTCGAGCAAGCGTGGTCTGTACGTGTAAGACGGTGCGAGGTCGTTTATCGTCGAATGGAGTCTTTTGAGTCAGGAGAGGTCCGAAGCATCGGAGTCGGCGAAGGAAATCAGGTCCAGGCTGTTGTCTTAGGTAACTGCTGTACTAGGCGGAGGAGCCCAAGGGAAAGTCGCCCCGGATGGGGCGTTGATTACTGCCGGGGGGTTCTTAGAGTGCCTGCAGCTCAAGGCTCTCGCGGCTGGAACCTCCACCTGAGCGGCGACATTGCAACCCAACGCGTACAAAGCTCCAGGTATAAACTTGCACAGCTATTGGCCACCTTGCCCTTACGTTTTTTGGGTAGTTTTCTCGCTGTGGAATATCGAGGGATTGCATTGTTTACTTAATAAGGAAGTCGTTTCTTGGCGGTTGGGCAAGCAAAGCCAGGGTTGCACAAACCCTGACCAGGTTCATGGATACATTTCCCTGGACAATGGACATTGAGGGTGATCGAACCATGGCTCACGCCTTTAGGATAATAGGGGGAAAACCCTGAATGGAAAGCTATGGCAGACCAAATAGCTCAGTCCTCTCTGAGCAATGGCTTTATGCAAACTCGTGCGGCGCAGGGCCCGGCGGCCCGGCGCCGGTCTGTTGTCACGTCTGCTCGTATCTTGGATCCGCCGGCAGATGGTGTTTTGGGCAAATTCAGCAGTTCTATTCCCAGAAGCGCACAGGAACTATTTGGTCAAGACGAGGGTATGTAATCAGTTCTGCCGCACTTACTCAAGCACGATGTATGGCGCATCCTGATCCTCAAGTCCTGTCAGCCAGTCGTCGCTCATGTCGGGTACTGCGTCTGGCGAGCAGTCACGATGGCGCGCCTCAGACTCTACGAGCAACAACTCGGAATTTGCTTCGACTTGCACGAACAGCGCGGGTGTGCGTTACAGCGCGGCTGATGTGAGCTCCGGCAGCGTTCATGTCGCGCCTCAGAAGGCAGAGAACCAGTATGATGAGTCGTCTACAGTCCTTCCGCGGACCGTCCGCGGGCGGTGGCATTCGTCCGAGCCGCGGTCCTCCGGGCTCGACAGCCCCCACGGTTGCAAATCATGTATACCATGTCGGATCAAGTACCATGCAGCATCGTCCAATTGAGCGCATGTGCAAATGTCGCGGTTCGGGCTCGCGAAAAGAATAAGGCTTGGGACGCCTCTGGGCATGATGAACATGTATAAAGAGGGCGCCGCTATTCAGCGAAAAGATTGGAATTGGATCTCGAATCACATCGCTCCCAAGATTGAAGATCAAATCACCTCAGAGAAACATATCAAGTAACATTCCAGAGGCGAAGGAAGCTCTTTAACTCATCATGGCTTTCAAGTTCAGCACCGACGAGTTGTTCCATTTTGAGATCATTCGCTGCCTGTCCCAGGCGGCATAGTAAGTGCGCAGTCAGAACAGCCAACCTAGGCAGTGACTAAGAGATCTCGCAGTGGTGGCAGCGATGTGGCTGAAGTGCTTTATACCATCCCTCAGATCAAGGTCGGAGATTTTGAGTCCTGTAAGTTGGGGCACCTTGCGCAAGCATCGTCTTGGGGTTGACTCGAAAAACGATTGCATCCTGACAGCAGACAGGGTATGATGCCTGGAACAAGAGAGCCGAGAGGACCCTTCAATACGCCCACGATGCCAAGAACCTCGTGTCCAAACGAGACAGCCTATTCCGGGCCGCGACCTACTTTCGGACGGCGGAGTTCTTTGTGCACGGCAACTGGGACGATCCTCGTATCAGCCAGCTGTGGAAGAAGAATGTCGACTGCTTCAGCGAGGCCATCAGCTATCTCCAGATTCCTGGGGAGAAGAAGCAGCTACCGGCAGATGGGTTCCACGTGCCAATCTACTGGTTCAGAGCGAGCACTGATGAGAATGTGAAGAGACCTACGCTGGTGCTCTTCATCGGCTTTGACTCCGGTCCAGAGGAGATGCTTCACCAGCACGGTTTCGCTGCCCTGGAACGCGGATACAACGTTGTCTGCCTCGAGGGACCGGGTCAGGGCAGCGTGCGACGCTACCAGGGCCTGGGCTTCACCAATCAGTGGGAGAAGGCCGTCACGCCCGTGATCGACTTCCTCGTTGAACAGCCCAGCGTCGACGCGTCCAAGATCGCCGTTCTCGGCTTGTCTCTTGGTGGTTTCCTCTGTGTCCGAGCCGCTGCTTTTGAGCATCGCATCGCGGCAGTCGTTGCCAACGACGGCGTCCACGACTTCGGGGATGTTGCCAGGATGGGCTTCCTCGAGGGCTTCAATGTCAAGGACGACCCCGAGAGCATCCAGGCTTTCATCAACGACAGCACCCTGCCTATGTCCCCTCGCTGGTTGGTGTCGCATGGCCTGTGGTCATTCAAGGCCCGAACTTTGGCGGATTTTGGGAAGGGATGTGAAAAGATGTCCATGGCCGGCTTGACAGACAAAATCCAGTGTCCCGTCTTCGTTGGAGACGCGAAGGCCGATATGTTCTTCTCGGACCAGCCTTCAAAACTGGCAGCGGCGCTTGGCGACAGGGCTACGCACTACAGCTTCACCACCGAGGATGCCGCAGACTTGCACTGTGAGGAAGGGGCTCTGAGGTTTTCCAACTATGTTATGCTCGACTGGCTTGATGAAAAGCTTCTCAGGAAGTGAGTGCCACTGTATCGATGGTGGTGGTAGCTAGGAACACGAGACGTGCAGAATATAGGTATCTCCTTTATAAATAGATCTATCATATTGAGATGCTCTTACCTGGGGAATTTACGTGTGTTATAAGGTAAAACGGGGCTGATCAGTCATGTTGAACCCAAAACGCCGACTGGACGGAGTAAATCGCGGGAGATGGTAACATAGCAGGTCACCCTAGAGCCAACTTCTTCAAAGAGACCTGGCGGCCTGGTAGTCTGTCCCAGAGCATAAGCCTTTTGATAGATTCACAGCCTTCAGAAGCGACGGCCTCAGATTATTTGATGTTGCTCGGCCTCCAAGTCATGCGGCCCGGTGAACAAGAAGGAAGTGACGTCCCCAGGGTTAGGGACCACCCCCAGGCTAAACCGCCGGCGGCTAAGTTCGGCAGGCGGTGGCATCGAGCAGTCCCCACTTGTTCGTGACCTCGCTGCCTTGTTGCGAGCCCATTTCCGCCTCTTTCTCTTCCGCATCAAGCCGTCCACCCCTCAACACCGCCATCAGCACGCGCCTCCACCTACGATCAATCGGTTGTGGACGTCCCAGCGAATACCGTCATCAAGATATGAGTCGCAACAAACTTGCCGCCGAGGTAAATCGGTGAGTCTACCCTACCCCCTTGTTGCGATGCAAGGCCGCCGAGGCCTGCTGTCATACATCCCCACCCGCGCTCCCCTATCACCGCGGCGCGATACGACACGATATCGAAACACGATGTGTCTCTTGCCCGAACTATTCTGTTCCTTCCCATCGATATGAGGACCACCGCTGACTTGGCCTGCCGTGTCTAGAGCTTTATTCGTCAAGAATCTAAGGTCCGTTACCGAATTGTATCCCCCCGTATTGGACGAGCTCGGCGCTGATGAACATCGACAGCTACAACGTGACTCCTGAGGAGCTCTTCGAGCTCTTCGGCAAGTACGGACCTATCCGGTACGTCGCCCACCGATACGCTACCCGCGACGTTGATGCGATACTGACATCCCCAAAGCCAGGTCCGCCAGGGCATTGCCTCCAACACCAAGGGAACTGCCTTTGTTGTCTATGACGACGTCATGGATGCGAAGCAGGCCTGCGACAAGCTGAACGGCTTCAACTTCCAGGGCCGTTACCTTGTCGGTATGTTGTCTCCATTTATCTCGGCGAATGGGCACGTGCTGATACCCCTGTTTAGTCCTATACCACCAGCCAGAGAAGATGGTCAAGTCAAAAGAGGACCTCGAGGCCCGCAAGGAGAATTTAGCGCAGCTCAAGAAACAACATGGTATCGATTGACAATCCGACGGGCCTCAGGGTCGGCCTCTTCAGACACAGAAGCGACGCTCTGAAGGCCCGTCTTCTCCCACCAAATCCTCCCCTTCTCCCAAGTCGGCCCCGCGATCGATCCCGAAGAAGGGCAGGAGCAGGCCCGAGACCATGAAGACTGGAGGATCTAGGAATTCATTCTCCGGCTTCGTTCGCGGTCTCCTCCCGACGGTCCCCGAGTGCGCTTAGTTTGGACACCACACGAACGAAATTTCGAGAGGCTTCCAGATCATGCGCAAGGACTCGGGAAGCGCGTGTACAAATCGACACTGGCATGTGTCTTGACGGCCTCAATTCTTATGCGCATTGGCTCTCCATTTCCGGTTTCGTGAGAGTCCTATTACATTTGTTATGGATGGCGAGAACTGTGCTTGGGCCGCGAATCAGATTGGCATCGCGAGGATACACCACCTTCGTTTCTTTTCCTTACGCGGGCAGTGGCGAAGCATTTTCATCAGTTCACGATTGTCGTGTCGGAACGACTTTTTCTCATCTCATAAGGGAACTTGGGCAATTGAGCTCGAGAGTTGTGCCATCACCGGCTGCGAGGCACACCAGCAGCAATGCGGAATGCGAAGCATGATGACCCCTCCTTTGGCGCATCAACTGTATAAATGACTCGTGACGAATGCCATCACGCAACTGATTGATTGATTTATTGACCGACTATTGAAGTGGGCATGTTGTCATGCGCGTACTTGCTGGCTACGATTATAATGCCTCCATGTCTTGCTTTGCTGTTGGATCTTAGCAAGCCTGTTGCGTTGAACGAGAGATGTGGGTCTGCCTATGACCCGGCGGTCGACCGACATGACAGGCATCAGCGTCAGGCGTTTCGTTTGACCTGATCTGGGTGCAACTCCAGACCGACGTGTTGGAATGGGAAGTTATGCGCTTCTGCGCTGGTATCATCCAGACATCATCGTGAGGGAAGGGTGGCAGGCGACTTTGACAGGCAATAAGAGTATGTCCGCTAACGATTTAGGATCCAAAAGCAACGCTATGGCGATAAGCTTGGATCTTGTTTGTCCATGCAGCCACGGAGTCCGCCAAGTGGTAGATCGTAAACCCAAATTAGGGGCCCAGGGGCTCAGTATTTTCCTCCTCGCAGGGTGCAACAGCGTTGCGTCAGGGCTACCTTGTAGTTGTAAGGCCAAGTGGTTGGAAATGGAAGGCGAGCGGCAGATAGAGCTGCAGAATATCGGCTCTGGTGATGTGTCGAAAGTTACATATGCAGGTGTAGCTTTCATACGCGCTGCAGTGAATCAGGGCAATGTCTGGTACTGCGTACGGCGGCCTGGGCGGTAAGCCACACCCGTACTATGAGTTGGGCTGCTGTGGGCGGCGCGAGCATGGAGAGGCGGCGTCTCAGAATCACATGGGCCCTACGGATCGCTAGCGGTGCTGACAATTGCCCCTCCGCCTCCTGTTGGGGATTGCTGGCTCACGCGCTCACTCTCTCACTTTCTCACCTGCTCCACGTATTCGTGACGAGGTCGAGTCGGGCAACTCCATCTCTCGCCTTCTCTCCAAATCTCGACACTGGTGTCACACCCTTCATTCATTTCCCCATTCTTTCATCTAGCGTCCTCGAATTATATTTCCCGACCAAACACTTCGAAGACGCCTGAGACATTGTCGAGGCTAGTCCTCTTTGTGTGGCAGTGCAGATCCATCCAGGCTTATTTGCTCTGACGTCGACGGAGTCACCGCATACTAGCTCGTAGGCATCTGCATCGTACATCAAGTGGCAGCGCACGACCGTCGCTGTTCGTCCGCATTTGATTCTTCAGCCTCAGACGAGGCGCTATCCGGCTTGTCTGTGTATTCTTATCCTCTCGCTCGAGTCATAACAGAGCCACACAACATACGCCACTGCCTCAGAGGGACCTCGATCTGTTTCCAAACCTACATGTCTGCGCTGGTATACGCCGCAGTGATTTATCTTCTCCCCCTTCTCCCCAACGCCAACGCCCGAGGGCTAGACCGAGCCATCATATCCACCGTCACTACCACCGCCTCCGCCGATTTCTCGATAGCCACCGCGCCCAACGAACCCCCCGTCGCCAACATGGAAGGCGCTGTCTACGATGCCTTTCCCGTCAAGACGACACCCACCACGATAGCGGCCGCGTTGGCCACCAGCGCTGCACAGGCAACACAGACCGCCGCAGCGGCGATAGCATCCGGCTCGCCGAAGGATGACGACAAGGGCGAGTGCAAGCTGCTGGGGTCGTTTGCCATATTTGTGCAGCTCGCCCTCGGCGGACTGGCCTTGATGAGCCTGGTGTACAAGCGCTGGCGGGAGCGGCCGCAGAGGCCCATCAAGATCTGGTTCTTCGACGTGTCGAAGCAAGTGTTTGGGTCCGTGCTGGTGCACATTGCCAATGTGTTCATGTCCATGCTCACGAGCGGGCGGTTCTCCATCAGGGTGGAGCCCGGGGCGGTGTCTGCGGCCGCCGCGAGGGCTGTGGTGAGGAGATTCGCGGGCCCGGGAGGCGATGGTGGTGATGATGGAGAATATGTCCCGAATCCGTGCTCGTTCTATTTGTTGAACCTGGCTATTGACGTGAGTCGCTGCCCCCCCCCCCCCGGGCAATATATTGTCTCGTGGAAGGGTCCCAAGTGCTGATTGTGTGACAGACCACGCTCGGCATACCAATTCTCATCCTTCTCCTCCGTCTCTTCACCGGCCTGGTATCATACACACCTCTCGGCAAGCCGGCCGAGTCGATACAATCCGGCAATTACGGCAACCCGCCAAACGCCTGGTGGTGGCTCAAACAGTCGTTCATTTACTTTCTGGGCCTGTTCGGGATGAAATTTTGTGTACTCGTCATCTTCCTCATGTTCCCATGGATCTCGCGTGTCGGCGACTGGGCGCTGCGGTGGACCGAAGGAAACGAAAAGGTCCAGATCGTCTTCGTCATGATGCTGTTCCCGCTCATTATGAATGCGTTGCAGTATTACATCATCGACAGCTTTATCAAGAAGCAGGCCACCAAGGAGGACACCGAGGGCCATGGCCGGCCTGCATCGGCGGGCGAGGGTGGA
Source organism: Dendrostoma leiphaemia (assembly GCA_026120015.1). NCBI lineage: Eukaryota > Fungi > Ascomycota > Sordariomycetes > Diaporthales > Erythrogloeaceae > Dendrostoma > Dendrostoma leiphaemia. The sequence continues at coordinate 70,048 of JALRMF010000035.1, read as the reverse complement.
AACTACCAACGGGTCTTGACAGATGAGGAACTTGATGGTCCGGGCGCGCAGCGCAGGTCGTCATCGGATGGGGTGAAGGCCGGCTTGCGCTCGCCGGTGAAGAAGTCGTCGGCGGAAGCTGTTCACGAGGAATATAACCCTGAGAGGGACGGCGAGAGACCGGTGACTGGTGGCAGTTCGACTACAGCAGCGGGTGAAGAGGGCAGGATCTCATCCGAGTTGTATCCAAAGGAGTAGGTTGGCAGCGGGCGGATTCTGCCCGCCCTAGCCGATTTGGATGTTCAATAAAGAAACAACGGATTATTTCTTTCGAAGACCTGTCGAACCAAAAACTATAGGGAATGACATGGCTGGTTTTGTCAGCAATTCTCTGCATGAAATCGCCGAGGAGGACCAGCAAGTCGGAGTAATAACGGTGAGATTCTCCTACATGCATCGGCGGGATTCCCCTACGTTAATATGCGAAGGACGCAGCCCCATGTTTCCTTTCCGTTTTCTCCTCTGTCATCTCAAAAATCTCTTCAAGTCAAAGCAATGAACGAACACCTAGAGTAGTCTCCAAGGCTATCTGTCCGTTGCCCTACGAAACGCCTTGTGGGAAAATGTCCATGGTTCTTACGACCTTATAACTGCTCACTTGGATTACATTAATCAGCATATTAGTACACTGTGCCGTGGGAATATTCTGCTGCCTTCTAGGCTCGCCACGAGCAACCTGTCGAGCGCAAGTCACACCACTTCGCAGTGCTGAATTGCTTCCCTTTCCCATTACCGAGATTATTTTCACAAGCCTTGATCCGAGATGATGAAGCATCCTGCCTCTACAACAATAGAGGAGGCCGAGTCCTACACGGAATCCCTGGGTCATTAAATCCATCCAACATCTCTCCCACGCAGCCACTCCCTACACGGCCGCACTGACAGCCCCCAACCCGTGCGCATCCCACTTCAGCCCGTGCTTGGCCAGCCACGACTGATCATGGATGTCGATCAACTTCTTGTTGGGGCCCTCCGCCGCGGCACTATTCGCAGGCGGGAAGTAGTTCGCCGCGTTGCTGGCCCACGGCCGCGGGCGGTCCATGACCGAGACGGACGTCGCCGGCCTGGGCGCCTCGACGGCCTCCCTGTCCCGCCCGTCGGCGCCGCCGCCGCCGCTCGCCGCCGAGCTGCTGCTGCTGTCCGCCAGCAGCAGGCGCGAGGAGCTGGTCTTGCGCAGGCCCCGGAGGAACGCCGGCAGCTCGGGGAGTGGCGAGGACGGCGGCTTCGGCGGCGCCTCGATCAGTGATGCCGCGATGGGGCCCGGGGGAGCGGCGCGGGCGGCGGACATGTTGAGGTGGTTTAAGAACTTGGACGCCGGGGCGTTGTTGTTGTTGTTGTTGTTGTTGTTGTTGCTGCTGCTGCTCGAGCTCAGCAGGCGAGAGGACGACCTCGCTTTCCGCAAGAGGGTGGTGCTGAAGAAGGGCTTTGGCGACGGTGCCGTCGGCGGGAGGGACGGGAGCGGCGTGGTCGGGGGCTTCGAGGGTGGTACCTCCAGCGAGGCGGAGATGGATGAGGGTGTTCGTGGCGTCGTCGGTGATGTCGAGTTGGCGCTGGTCTGGCTGAGGGTCTTGGTGGTGGCGGATGAGAGAAGGGCCGGGGGTTCTGAGTCTTCCAGGACCGTTGCCTCATTGTCGGATGTGACAGTGATGGCCCCTTCAGGAAGCTGCTCAGGTATCCGCAGGGAAAGGTGAGGCTTGAGGCCGAGTGTCAGCAAAGATGTTGTGCCACAGCCCAAGGTACCAAGGTCTGGAGGAGTTGGCCCGCTCACCTTCTGAGGGATTGGCGACAGCAACTCAGGTAGACTCTCTGCCTGTTTCCGACCCTCCTGGTGCTGGAACAAGCCACTCATAACCTCTCCCAGAGATGCCTTTCTGGACCCACTGCTGATCGACCTCCGCAGGTCTCCCACCGAGGACGAATTGCTCAACTTCCTCTGCAGAGCAGCGAGGCGGGCCCCCGACGAAGTCGACGACGGCGTAGGGGAAGCAGCACGGGCCGCGCGCCGCAGGCTGTCCACCGACGCCGACCCGTGGAGCGCCTTCAGCTCGGGCGCGTGCGACGCCCCCCGGCTGCTGCGCCTCCTCGCCACCCCGAGGCTGTCCACGGTCTGGCGGCATGTGTGGCAGTAGGCCGTCAGCTGCGTCTCGACGCTGTCGATGGCGCCGAACTGGGCGCAGCGCTTCGGGCACTCGGTCCGGGACTGGATCGTGTGGTTGCAGATCGTGTGCCAGCGGTATTCTCGGTAGCACATCTTGAGGTTTTTACAACAAAACCTGGCTATATGTTGGTTTGCATAAGAGCAAAGCTGGAGAATGTGGAACCTTGGAAGGAGAGCAGCCAGAAGAGCGGATATAGAAACGTAACGAGGCCTTCGCGAGGATAAGGGATACTGTGGTATCGTGAGCACGCCTCCCGAGACACCGGAAAGGTGTGCAAGCGGTTGTACGACATATATCATATTATAAGTAAGACAGGCCAAGGTCACATCGCATCACCTTACTAGGTACGTACATAGGTCTACTGTCTCCCTGCCTTCTTTGGTGGCTGACACTTTTTTTCCTCCCCCTTTCTGCCTCCTGGGACAAGAGACCGGTTTGCTATAAGATTCGATCTTATAAGCCTGAACTGACTTCATGAAACAAATGCGAACGCGCAGGCCACAGCACAGCAAGGACGGGATGACAGCCGATCCAGCCTGTGCGGGTGCCATTCGGTCCAAGTACGCGAAATCTTATAACCGGCTGCCCTATAAGGTTTTGCGGGGGCTCTTGCCAGAGCCTTTGCCTGGGGAGCTGCCGCATTGGGCGGTCGCAAAAGGGTGCCGGGGCAAGGGGCAAGGCGTGTGTCACTTGTTGCGATAGCAAGAAGATCATGTGAGGTGATTGTGCATGTTCGAAGATCCTGCAAGGCTATAACGAAAAGGCCTACCGACCTGACCCGGGGCGAAGCAGCTGTCTACTGGGTGCCTGAACATACTTTTGCTTTTGCTTGCCTTTTTTGTGGAGTTGTCCATGATACTGACAAGAAAGGATCGACCTCTCCCTGGATCATGTAGATATCTACCTACAACATTTTACTTTCTAGGTAGGTACGTACCTAGGTAGTCCCGATGAGTCTGTTTTGTCTGGGCCCTCGGTTCCATGTGTCTGGCACGCCGATCTGCGTTTTGTTGTAGAGATCGCAAGCATTGGTCATCGAAACCAAGCGTGATAGGTCTTTGGTCGTGGCTGCTATCCTGAAGAATAATTTGGAAGACCTCGGGACCTCTCGCTCTTTTTTTCTCCCCCGGCAAGTTCGGCTCGTGGCAAAGGTTGCATCTTTTTTCGCAAGGGCTGCCAATCTGCAGGCTTTGGGAGTACGGTAGATGTCACGATGGGCGAACTGCCAGGTTCCATCTTCAATCTCAGCTTCATCCCATTCTTCATGGAAGGCATCCTTAAGCAGTGAGTGGCCCGGGGTGGTCAGGTCAAGCCTGTCGGGAAAATTTGGCACGTCCCCTGCCGACGTAGCGCCCGTGGCAGTCCTGTGCCGATGGACGCCAGCCAGAGTAACCCTGGAAACTGCCGATGGCGTGAGGGCACAGACTTCCAGAGCCACTAGTCGACAAGCCGGAAGCATAAACATCCTTGGCGGCGAAGATGATGTTTAGTGATCCCAAGGTTCGTCTGGACTGGATGGGGATTGGAAAGTAAAAGTGAGAAGAGTCTGTCCGGCCTTATATCAAAGTGACGAGCCACAGATACCTCGTTCCTGATGTTGGGAATGATATGACTGGACTTTCCCGAGGCTCGAGAGGTGTTGGGCTGAAAATCAGGCGGGCTTGTCGATGCAGTTTTTGGAACAGCTGGGACGCGTAGGTCGGGGGACGAGGAGCCCGTGATGGTGGGTGGTACTGTGGTCGATGCATGAGAAACGTTTGCCGTCATGTCAGTACATAGTGGGCCCTGGGTATCGATCGATGCTCCAGGGCGCTTGCATCTGTCAAGTCCTACTTAAGTACCTAGGTAGTATGCGCAGTCAGACAGATGCAAAGGCAATCTATGTTTGTTCAAGGCGAGGAGCAGAACCACGTCGTAGACTGAGTCCCATGATCTCTTTTCTAGTCCACAGTGAATCTATTTCCCCTGGCTTCCCAGCGCCGCAGGGGCCGGATGAGTTGCATCCTCAAGCTCAGCGGGGTGAGAATTTCGGATGACACAAACAGGCTCGCACGCATAGCCGTTGCATTCGATGTGTGACATTGACTTGGCTGGCCGACAGGCACCGAGCGCCGCCTGTCAGGCTCCTCGTTACAGTACCTAGCATTGACGTTGAGGGCTTCTGCAACATCCACTTCAAACACGACGGCGACGGCATGAGTGTGGACAGAACACGCAGGAAAAGGCCGTAACAGTAATGAGCAATAGCGTCCATTGAGGTTCTGATCCTACATGTTCAGATGGGAGGCCAGGGCACCGATATTTCGCGAATCTGCGAAGAAAAACGTCCAGTGGACTGTCGTGCACGAGTAGGTATCTTGACAAGCCATCTTCAAGAATCTGTGCTCCTACACAACCATCATTGCAACGCGGGAATAGGTTGGTCAAGGGTGTGTCCGTCGTATATTGCGCCTCGTATAGAAAAGCCGGTGTTATTAGAGTCAACGTGGTAAAGTGTACCTTGTCAAACAAGTAACCCCAAAGCAGCCAGTCACCTACCTAGGTAGGTAGTAATTACCGTCCATTTTTCTAGTGCTTCCTAGCCTCGAGTCAAAACCCTCACCCAATTAGGGTGAGCAAAAGATCATCGATTACCTAGGTAGACATATGTCATTCTTTAGTCTGGCCCAACTATCTCTATTCTCTTTCCATGATGATTACCTAGGTAGTAGAACCCTTGATCAACCTTCCACTGAAGACCTACCAATATCGGTTTAATAAATTCTTTCCTTACAACAACCATTTTCTTTCTTCGTCCGGGAACACAAACCCTTCGCCACTCCAGGATTGAGCACCTTGGTCGCCAGACCTTTTGGCTGCCATTCCGAGACCATGCTTCGCTCTGCTATTCTAGGTACTTAGGTATTTACAGGCTTCACATTGCATTGAGCCTTTCAAATATCTGAAAAGACATCTCCTTTACTGACAGAGACGGTGAGCATACAGATGGGCTGAGTGTTTCAGTCCGGGAAGACTTCGTTCGTGTCGGCCAATAGCTAGGTACCATTGTGTCCGGGCGTGATCAGGTTTGGGTGAAGGGGAAGCGAGTTTACACATGGGCCGGGTGGAGGGGTCCAGGAGAATTCTTTGTTCGTGTCTGCTGAAGTGAGTTTACACATGGGCGCGTTGGCCTGGGAGGTTCTCTGGCGAACTGAGGAAAGATGGTCTGGAATGGAGAATGAGGACTGAAAAACTCAGGTATTTGGTAATGATTGTCATAATGGGAATCGCCCCAGGCCAGGTGGAAAGGGGCCGGGCCTCGTGTGGTCCGGGAGGCACAACCGGTATGGTCTTTTTTCTTTCCATTTTTTCTTTCTTGGACGGCCGCTCAATTAGCACTTGAGACCTACCTTGTCCCAGACGGGTAACCTCTTGGCAATGTAGAGACAACAACGATAGTGCCACATTCTGGCTGGGCCAACCTATTCAATCTTTCCACGGGCTTGAAACATGGGCGGCTTTTATTCCAACCATGGTTGCGAGCAAAAATGGCCAAGAGTACCACAACACAATCGAAGATCAAGCAATGTTTCCCAACGGTCATTGTTGGACTTCGCAATGCCTAGGGTGTACAAACGGGAGGCATTCCCTTGGGGTAATGGTCACAATTCCAGCAAAATGTGCTTGATCGACCCGTTAGTCCTCGAGACTTTGCTTCACTTGGCATTCCTGCTTCACAATTCCCCTGAACATGCAAGGACCATCCTGCCAGATTCCCGCGCGCTTCTGCCCCAGCAGCTGTCAAGGCTGCCGATCACAAGAAAAACTTTGTAGGATGGGAGACATCCAAATATCATCACAAAAAGTACTTGAATGGCACAGCCGTCCCGCATTCATCTGGTTGTTGATCCTGTATTCACACCATATCTCGTCCTGTCTTTTCTGTACTTTATCTTCAATCCAAGTTCCTGGTGAACATTTCATACAACCTTTTATCCATCAAGATGCAGTTCTTCACCCAAGCTATTGCCCTGGCCCTGGCTGGCGCTGTGGTCGCTACGCCGACCCCGAAGATCTCCCAGCAGGAGATCGACAAGGTGCGTGCGTTCCTGGGGAGTATCTCGGGGGCTTGGGGATAAGAGACGCGATGGACTTTTGCTGACCTGACCTGACCTGATCTAGATCAACGCGGATGCTGCTAAACCTATTGGCCAGCTCGTTGCCGAGCAGACCGCTGGTCTCTCTGCCGCCGACTGCAAGGGCAGCACCTCCAACGCCTGCATCCTCGCTGGCTTCTCCGATGATCCTTCGCAGTAGACCTTGGATGGGCTGGGTGAACGGGCTGGGTGAACAGGCTGGATGGGTTGGCAGACGCAATTGGGCGAGGAGGGGGCCCGGCTTAGAACCCGGGTACTTACTTTGTCTGAAGTGTTAATTTTCTGAGGCGTGGTATGGCGTCGGAGTCGTGGAAGTCTGCAGATGAATTGGAAGATCTTACATACCTAAGTCTCAACAATCACAGCAGATCACTTACGTGATCTCTTCTATGAACCCCCCTCTGTGCTCGGGTTCTTTCACATACCTAGGTATCCTCATCAAACCAGGTACTCACAACCAGCGGCTGCGTACGCTACGAGATGTCATGGGCACGAGACGGAATAAACCTTGGAACGTCGTCTGAAAAGTATAAACAGTGAAAGTCCTGGCACGTGTGGGCATATTGGCGCGGAAAAAAATGGCAGCTTCCGGTGTCCTTTCTCGAATAGCCGAGTCTGGACTTCGTCGGCGTACTCGGAATATGAGTTCGCCTTTATAACCTGCCGAATGATTTAAGACTGATTGCCTTGCCTGGCGCTGCCTTGTAGTCCAAATTCCTGGCTATTGCGAAGCAGGGGGTTCTACTGACCCGCTTTTACCACTTATGTTCCGAGCACTGCGAGCTTTTTCATTTACCCTATTTAAGTTACAGGAGAAGTGATACATACTAGTACAAATTATTCACACAAGTACTAACACGCAGTGCCCGACTCAGAGAAGCAGTACCTAGGTACCTAGGTATGTATTCTCCACCAAACACTCGGTGCCGTTCCAGAGATCGCCAGCTACCATGATAAGTCAGTCACACACTTTTCTTCATTGTAGAATGGAAGGAGCAACGATTTTCACTTACTGTTGACCGGGAGGTCTTCCCGCGGATAGCGAAGGACAACATTTCCCACATCAGGCGTGAGACTCTCTTCACAGTGCACCTGCGCCTCGCCCCCATCTGGAGCGCTCCCCGTCCAGATGTCGATGTGCTGGACGCCCTCCGAAGAGTCATCCGCTACACGGTGAAAACGTGGTCAGCAAATACGTCCTAAATATACGCCTCACTCTCTTCGCGCACACCGGAGAGCGAAAGGGGAAACCTTACTACACGTCTGGTAGAAGTCGTCCATGCGGAGACATCTCCTCAGATACCCCACGATATACGGGATGCATATATGATCTCTGCTGAATCGCGCCAGGGGCCGGGCCGGTGGCGGAGGAGAGCGAGTCCTCGTACGTGCCGACACCGCCGGCCTGGTACGCGCCCCATGAACCGTCGCAGCTGTACGCGGCGGCGTTTCCCGGCGGGTCGTTGTCTTGCCACGGCGGAGGATATGACGGCATCCTCGGCGATGCCCTCGTCGCAGTCGTCGGAGCTGTCAGATAGGTCGTTGAGGGCGAAGGCGGCGGCGACGATGACCAGGACATCGAAAAGGGCATCCAGGATGGAGAACATTTTCGACTTAGCGATACTGAGCAACTTAATAGTCGGCTGAAGCAAAGAAGGTTAGAAAAATAAGAAGGTTTATTGTTTTGGGGGAAAGCGAATGTTGTTCTGGAAAGGTTGAGAAGGAAAGAGGTTGAAGAGATAGATGAGGAATCTGGACAGTTATATGTATCCGAGTGAGTAACTACCTAGGTAGGTAGCACCGGGCTCAGGAATGGGGTGAGATGGCCATCTTGAGCTTGTGATAGCTTATGGTGAGCTTGTGATGTTTTCTGGAAGGCAAGGCGCGGTGCGGTGCGGTCTAGCCACTGCAATGAGGCGGCTCGGACCTTTCATGTCACGCGCACACTGAAGCGGGCCTAGAAGATGCACAAGCACGAGTCGTCGATTTATTTAGGGCTATAGGAAATGGCGAGAGCCTTCAAGAGTATGGGAGGTACTCGAGGAGCTCCTGTCTGGATTATACGTCCACCCCCGCCCCCCAAAGACGGCGCAGTTCAAGCTCAGGCAGAGTGTCTCATCCATACACTATTTCCACGCAGTTAAATTAAATTAATAAAAGCCCCACCAGTTTCCCACATCCACTTCAATTCCATTTCAGCCCTTTTAATTACCTTATTAATCTACGTTAATTTAATTTTAGGCCCTAGTAAATAAACAATTAAAATATTATAGAAATTCCTTAGTATTATAAATGTAGGTTAATAGCTATAGCAATAGCCCAGTTCGCCTCAGACTGGAGGCATACGGCCACCAGAAGGAACCAGCTGGCCAAATGGCTAGTTAGGCCAATTTGGCCCAACGGCAATTAGAAGAGACTGTACGCATGTACGCTTAATCCCTTTAGCGTACAACGATAGTTTTCCTTTCGTTCCTTCTGCTAAACATTATTAATAATAATAGCAAATACACTCATTTTTACCCCCTATTTAAACTTTTTTATATATAAAAATTAACTTATTAATACTAATTAATAATTAAATAATTAACTATAGATAGCAAGGTAAAAGAGATAAATCTTGCCTTGAAAACTATTGTAATATTTCTTAAAAGAAGTATACTACTTATAATAATAAGCTTTATGCTTTTAGCAAAAAATAATAAACAGCTTGCAAAGAAACTTTAGTAAAGTTATTACTAGCAAAAGGCTATTTTCTTTAATTATTAAAAATAACTAAGAGACTTTAGTAAAAGTTATTATTAGCGACCCTTTTAGTGCATTTATAACGCAAAATAACATATAAACAACTTTAAAACTTTTCTATAAACGTTAGCAGCTTATTTAATACTATATTATACTTTTAAAAAGACAATTAATTTTATATAAAAACACTAAGACCTTTTATAAGGTTATAACAACAAGCAACTAACTAGTAAACCTCTTTATTAAGTGCTTTTGCCTCTATAAAGATCTTATAATCTTTTTTATCTTTACTATATAACAAAGGCACTAACAGCACATATATAAATAAACACGTTAGCAACCTTAAAGCACCCTACACTGCATTCTAACCCCTTTTTTATTTATTTTTATTTTGTTTTTAAGCGTATATATATATATATAACAATTTAATTTCCTCTTTGCTTTTTACCTTTTATATCTTATTATTACGCTATATTTATCTTAGAAATCTTTATCTCTTAAATTAAGCAACTTAAATTAAACTAATATAGCTAATCCCAGCAGTTTAAATAACCCTTTAGTTAAAGAGACAAAAACCCTAGTATTTAACTAGATTTACAATGCTTAGTAGCCTATTTTAATATTAAGTAACCTTTTAGCAAAAATTAAAATCTCCTAAGCAATATAGCTTTTATTTAACGTTTACCTTTAGTATAAAAAGATATAGCTAGGCGCTAGTTAAATATACCTAAATATAGCAGTTGCTAAGGCAATTGCTACCTATCTTAAGTGGTGCGATAATAACCTCTTTTACTACTTTTATAAAGATTTTAGTAGGTAAACCGCTAATATATTTAACGCTGTCCCTTTTAACCTGCGCTGCAACCTTAAGCAAGTTTTTTATTAAAATAAGGTTTATATTAAGCAAAATAATGCTTTTATTAAATTATATTTAGTAGCCTTTGCTGCCTATAAGAAACCTCTTAAGTAAGACCTAGTTAAGCTTTAAAATTTAAAACTTAACCTAAGGTTATGCGCTTATAAATGGCAGCAAGGCATTTTGCTACTAAAACCTTTTTAACCTTTATAATAAGAGAAAGCACTTTAGCAAAAGCCTTAAATCTATTAAGAAAGACCCTGGCAAAAATAACTAAATAGCATATAATAGACCGTTAAAAAACTTTTAATACACTTTTAAGTTAAAAAAGCTTTAGAGAGTAGCCTACAACAAAGCTCCTCGCTATTATTGCCTTTATTATAACTGCAATAAAACCCCTTGCAACCGCTGTCTCTATTATACGTATAATAAACTATATAATACCTGTAATTAAACCCCTTAAAGGTGCTCTCTTAGTTATACCTATAATAAAACCCCTTAAGGTTGCCTTTAAAATAAGGCCTTTTTGCGTTAGTTTTAGTAAACTATATAATAAGACTATAATTGTTGCTCTCTAACTATTTATATATATTATACAATACTTTATTTCTAATATTAAAACTGCTTATATATTGTTATAATTTTTAGCAATATAACTTATATAAGACTTTTTCTTTACTTAAGTACCTAAATAATTATATTAACATTTAAACCTTAACTAGCTTTATAAAAATATACAGCTTAGATTAAAAGTATATAGGCAAGCTATATAACCTACTAAATGACAAGCTTAAGACTTTTTTTAGTTTTTGCTAGCATGCTTAAATTAAGCCTAGCTAATTTTACGCCGTTTTTTTAAAGATTCTAACCAGCTACGCTCAACTATTTTATAAAAGCTATATTACCTATTTTAATACATTTATAAAAGCTTATACTAAAATTAAACGACATTTTAATATAAAAGTCAACTATCTTTACTATTATATAAACTAAACCTTAATAACCTTTAATAAAATTAGGCAGTAAAACAAAGGAAAAAACCTTTATAAAATCTTTAAAATCTTGCTTAACAAGCTATAATTATGCTAATATATTTTAAGACTAAATTACGCAAGCAAACAAGCACTTAAAACTATAATAATCAAAGCTTGCTATAAAATATATAAACTTAAATATGCTTTTTTTAAGCCTGCTATTACTTATAAAAAGCTATTTTTTAACTTACGCTCCTTAATCAAAACCTATTTTGCCTGCGGTTTATAATAGCAATTAACCGCTAACAAAGCAGATGACTAATACTATTTAAACTGCTGCTATAGCAATAATTATAGCAAAGGTAAAGGCTTTCACAGCAGCCTTTGTAGCAGCTTTCGTCTGCGTAACAGCTTTTAAGGCTATAGTAGCAACTACTACAATAACCACCCTTTTTAGCAGCGTATGCCTTAAAAGAAAAAGTGCTATATATATAGCAAAAAAGGTTATTAATTAATAAAATACTCTTAAGAGGAATGCAACCAATTATATAACTAGTTTATTGCTGATTGCTAGTTTAATAGCAATAACCTTAACAGCTTTAAAATATACTTAGCAAGTTATAAAAGTAATAAAGCAGATTAAATATAGCTGAAAGACAAGGTTAATAATAATAATAAAAACTATAAAAAGAAAACTAAAGCCTTTATTTAGCTTATAAACTAAAGCTTTTTATACCGCCTTACCAGCGACAATGTTTATTTTACTAATAGCTTTAATATAAACGCTATACAATTCTTTATTAAAAACCGCTATATTTAATTATAATTCTAAGGCATATTACCTAATATAAGTGCCACAAAAATATCTATAGCTAGAAAAGAGCAATTCCTTGCCTTATAATAAAAAAACCCTTTTATTAAGCTTAATAAATTAATAGTAAAATAAGCCTTAATTAAATTTAGCAAAGGATTAATAGCAAACTTAATTAAAACTATCACTATTAATATTTTAATTAAGCGCATTAACTTTTATATGCTAAATACTCTAATGCCCTTTTTACTTTACCTTACAAATATAAACTACCTATATATTTAATTTAATAACCTAATAAATTAACTTATTTATAATAATAAAACTATCTCTATTATATGCAAATAAAGCCACCTATAATTCTTTCTAAGTAAGGAGGAATAGGCAGGCGTCTTTCTTATAAAAACAAAGCTACAATGCCTTTATTATTACTTTAGCTACTTAGCAATATACTAACTTTATTAGCTGCTTAAAAAGGCTAGTTATAATAACGTTAATAAAGATATACTATAATTAATTAAAAAATTCTATCACTATTATTAATTATATAATAACGCCTTTTAGCGCTTTAAGTTTACTTTAAAAGACAATTATAAGTTTAATTATAAGATTTTTACAAATATTATATATCTTAAAAATTGCCCTATTTTTTACGTTTTAAACTCTTTAAGAGCTTTTTACAGCGGCTATTTTCTTTTATCTCTATTAGCTAAAAACACTTAAGAAGCCTTATGCTTACTATAAATTAATATTTATTAAAAACCTTTTAATATAATTATATACAACGCCAGCACTAATTTTGCCTTTATAAAATTTAAATTAAAAGCTAAGCTAATAAAAATTATATATAAACAAGTTTTTATTAAAGCCTACTAGTTAATTAGCAAGCTAAAACAATATTATGCTCTACTCTAATAAGCCTTTAATATTTTATATAATAAGCTTTATAATATAACATTTAATAAAGCAATCTTGCAAATAGCTCTTAAGGCTATTAATAATACTATTAAACTTTATAAGCTTATTTCTACCCTTTTTATTTTTAGCATATACCCTTATATAATAACTAATTTAGCCTTATTACTATTAACTATTAAGAAAGCTAAAGCAATATAAAAGGCTATAAAAATATTACGCAAAACAGCAGCTAAGCGCTAAATAAAAGATACCTTTAATACTTAAAATAAATTATTTATTATAAACGTGCTTAAGCTTCTACTTTAAAATAAAATATAAGTTTAGTAAAAGAAAAATAGCTAGCAAAGGCTTTATAAGATTGCAGCTGTTAATAATTATAACATTACCCTTAAAATGCCTAACAAGCTTGCTACCTTTAGATTAACTATCCTTTAACCCTACTATCACAACTCTAATACCTTTATTTCTCCTTTTCCCCTAACAACCATTTATTATAACCCTAATATTAACGCTCCTTCTTTTTCCTCAACAACTAACAATAAAGACTACTAGCCCTTTAACAATGCCGCTAATATTATTAATGCTATTAGCGATATAATTATAATTGCTACAAAGCCTAAGCAAAGGAAACAACCTCTTAGCTTAAAAAATAAGCCAGCTAACGTCTTTTTAATAAAAAAAAAAAGGATAACTATAACCTTACTGTTAAATTAAGGAATAATAGCATTATAATAACTCTAAGCAAGCTGTTTAAAGCGTTTAATGCCTAAGAGGTAGATAACCTTGTTAGCTATAGTGTCTTTAGCTTTAAACGCTATAGCAAAGCTAAGTATAATAGCCACTGCATCTTTAAAGCTTATATAATATAAAAAGTTAAAGGCAAAACTACTAAGCTTTATAAAAAGTTATGCCTAGTTATATAAGGCTACAACAATAAAAAGAAAACGTTTATTTTAACGCAGTCTCCTACAATTTAATATGCTAGCTAATAGTTGATTTTAGCTCTTGCGCTGTTACTATTGCAAAGCAACATAATATTATTATTATATAATATTACCTAGGCATATTTATAGTTACAAACCAAACTTATATATATTATATTAGCTGCTGTTTTAGCTGCTCTATAGACTAAATACCCTTGGAATATTATTATTAAAGTAATTAAGCTACTTTATAATATTGCTAAAACAAACGTTTACTAATTTGCTATATATTAAAGCTACTACTAAGAAAAGCTTAATATATTAACCTTAACTTATAACTTATGCCTTTTAATTACCAATAAACCTTTAAAGACTTTTAGCTTCGTTAATATGCAAATTAACAATACTCTTATCTTAGCTACATTAGCTTTTTCAACATTAAAAGACTAAAAGTTGCAAAAGGCCTAGTTTAAAGCTAAGCTTAAAACCTTTCTTTTTCTTAATACTACTTTAAATTTTAACAGCGCTATGTTAATAATAAATAAGGCTAAGCTAAACTTAAAGCAAAAGAGTTAAAGCACTAAAATTATTCCTATTAATCCTAAGTCAGCTAACTAAGCCTAACAATATATAAAGCAACGCGCTTATAGTGCTTATATTGCCTTAATTTGCTAACTAAAAACCTCTTTTAACTTATCTATTGCTACCTAAATTTAAAACCTTAATAAAAGCAATTATATAAAGCTTAATAGTTGCTTATAGTAGCAACTTAGTAACCTATTAAAAGGGCTATAATATATCCCCCTTAATCTAGCAATAGCTAAGCTCTTTACATTTGCTAACGGCTTTTTAGCTAGCAATAAAAATTTAAGCTCTTAGATTAAGTTTATTCTAGCGATTAAAAATAAAACTAATATTAATAGTTAATTTACGTTAATAGAAAACCTTATACACTAGAGTTTTACCAAGTATAAAAGGGTTACTTAAAGCTCTCTAGTGTTAAAGATTTACAAAATTATTAACGCTTTTAATATTAGTTTCTTAATAAAAATAACGCTCTGCTTAATAACTAATAAACTTAGCCTTTCTACAATGCTTTTAATCATTTATATAGACTTATATTCTTTATACAAATGCCTAGTTAAATTAAGTATAACTAGGGAAAAAAGGCTAATAATTAATATAATAGCTTTACGTTAGTTATATAAACAGCGCAAGATTATAAAGGTATAATAGGTTAATAGCGACAATAACTCCGCTAATGCTATAATAAAAACTACACTAAATAAAGCGCTAAAATGCTTAGTTAATAATAATAAGTTAATAATATAAGTAAAGGGTTTTATTTAAAGGCTTATAAACTAAGCAATAAGTATATTTCTTTTATATAATATAATTATTACTTATTTCTCCCTTATTTAAGCAACTAATTGCCTATAGCTTAAGTTTTAAATTAATTTTTTAAAGCATATAACAAAAGGTTACAAGCTAATATAAAAAACTGCTAATATAAGTTAATAGCTATAGCAATAGCCTAGTTTGCCTTAAACTAAAGGCATATAGCCACTAAAAGAAACTAGCTAGCTAAATGGCTAGTTAGGCTAATTTAACCTAACGGCAATTAGAAGAAACTATATGCGTATACGCCTAATCTCTTTAGCATACAACAATAGTTTCCCTTCCGTTCCTTTTGCTAAACATTATTAACAACAATAGCAAATACACTCATTTTCACCCCCTATTTAAACCTCTTTATATACAAAGATTGACTTACTAACAATAAAGGTGCCCTCTAAACTTCTAATCTTAAGCCAACACCTAAAGGCTTTATTTTTAAAGAGTTAAGGTTCTAAGGCCCCTAGCAAACTTAATCTAAGCCTTGCTAGCCCGCCTTCTCTAGCCTAAATCCCTCTAACTAACCAACTTAACCACCAACTCCTAAATCCCCCTTTCTCTTTCTTTTTAAACCAAAGCCGCGCCATCAAATCCCACAAATCTAACTCAAAATTCAATATTGCCAACCTTACAATTACCTATCTAAGCAAAACCTTCGTTAAAATTAGCCTAAAAATAAGTTTACTATACTATAAAGATCTTAATAGCCAAAAAGCGCTAGTAGCTAATAGATACCTTTAGCTAAACCGCTCTATTTAACCCTACTAGCTAACTTTAACAATAATTTTTTTTTACTCTTTAACTTTAAAAAAACTATTATAATATTTAATTTCTATTAATTTAACTTAAAATTTATATTTACCAATCTTAAAAATATTTATATAATTAAAATCTCTATTAAAATTAAACCAGCGGCTAATTTACTATTGCTAATAAAAGCTAGCTAATATAATTTACCCAAAGCTAACCCTTTGCCTTTCTTACCTTTACAACTATATCTGCTCTTATACTTATATTTGCCTAAGCTTAATTTAAATTACCTTTATAAGCCTTATTAATCTAAGTAATAAAGCAATAGCTTTTATTTATTGCTACTATTTATAAATAAATAACAAAGGCTATACGCTATTAACTTTGCTATTAATCTTATAATATAAAGATTACAAAAATGCTTTTACTAAGCTTACTTACACTATTACACTATATAAAAAATCTCAACTAACAATTTTCTTACTAAATCTTTATATAATATCTTATTATTCTTAATTTTTATTAAATATCTTTACCTAACCTTATTCTTAACCTTGCTTTAGTAAAACGCTAGCAAAATGCTTTTTTAAAAAGCTAGCCTTAGCCTAAAAAAAACTAAGCTTTTTCCCTTAAAATCACTTTCTTAACTAAAAACAGTCCTCTTATATAAGCTTTTTATAAAAATAAGTTTAAAAGTATAAGTATAATATTAAGCATACTAACAATGCAAAAAAACAATTATTTATATGCTATTACTATATTTATAAAACCTTACTTTTACCCTAATAACCTTAGAATTATACCTTAAAAGATTTTTAAAATGCTAGCAAACACTTTTAAAAAAAGCATTAAATCTAAGATCTTAATATAAAAACCCCTCTGCTTAGCTTTAGCCAAGCACCAGCGCAGCAAAGCATATTGCAGCTCTTTAATCTTAATGCTAAAAGCCTTAGAAAATAAGCTATTGCTAATAACTTTATCGCTAGCTTTAACAAGGAAAAGTTTAAACAGCTGCTATTGCGCTAGATTATATATAATAATTATAGCTTTTATATACTTAATAATAAAGATTTAAAAGCGCTGTGCAAATATTACAACCCTATAATTACTAAAACAAAAGCCTTTTTTTTACATTACACTTTTCGCTAATAAATTCTTATAATATATAAAAACTTTAAAAAGCTAATTATCTTAGCCTTTAGCTAAATTTAAAGCAAGATTTACATCTCTTTTAATAGCTAGCGTGCTTATAATAAAAAGTACTTATATAATATTATAATCTTTTAACTTAATAAAAATGCTAAGCTTTAAAAGCTAGTTTTAAAAATGCTAAAGGTTATAAATAGGTTTATTAGCAAAAATCTTACTTTATATATTAGTAATATAATTAGATTTTTTAGCATTTAAAATAAGTTAGAATATTTTATACTTAATAACGCTAGTCAATCCTTTCCCCCCCCTCTCTTATTATCTCTCTCTTTATATATTAGCTAAACTAATAATTATTTTAAATAGCAATAAAACTATAATAACAGCTTTAAAAAAAGCATTTAACTTTAATAACAAAGCTTAAACAATTCGCTGCTTTAGTTATATTATTAACCTTGTCTACTAAAACCTCCTCTTTAATACTAACTACTAAGCTTTTAAAAATCTAATTAAGGCTATTACTTTTAACATTGCTATTAGCTAGTATTGCAACTAACAAAAGCATAGCTTTATAAGCAAGCTTTATGCTATTATTACAAAAATTTATAAATCTAACAATCTTACCAAAGCATTCTTTAAAGCACAGCACAATTTCTATAACCATAATAACCCCTGCTACTAAAATCCCCTTAAAGTTATCACCTACATTCTAACTCACTAGCTATCTATGCTAGCTATCTTTTACTAAGCCTTGCAATTGCGCAATATTATTAATGCTTTATAAATTAACTAAAATAACTAATAGCATTATAAAGTTTAAAAAGCTAGCTTATATAGCAAAAAAGCACAATAATAGCCACTAGCGTTTTAAAATAAAATAAAAATCAAAAGCGCTAATTAGCTAATTATTAACGCTTTAGCAAAAGTATTTAAAGATTTTAAAAATGCCCTTCTTATGCTAAAAAGCAACAGCTAATTTTAGCAATAACGCAATAGCTTTAATAAAGCTTTTAACTTTATATAAAACTATACTATTAGCTTTAAGTTTCTTTTTAAGCAACTTAAAACTTAAAAAACTATTATAAGTATATTTTTTAATTTAAAGCACTTTACAAATTTATTTTTATTATCTTAGCCGCTATCTTCTTTATCTTAACCCTTTTTTAAAAGTTTAAACCTAAGCTAACTTTAGCTATATTTTATAATTAATATTAACCTTGCTTAAAAAAACTTAACAAATATTATACTAAAATAAATAAAAACTTTATATATTATACTATTATTGCTTTATATTTTACTTATTAATAAGAGTTTTTTAAAAATAAATAAGTTAATTAGCTAAAATAAATCTCTTATGCTAAAAATATTATAAAAGCATTATAAAAAGAGAAATATAAGCCCTTAGCTATTTAAAAAAAAAACAAGCTATTAATTAAAATTAGCTACCTTTAAAGAGAAAAAAAGTCTTTAGCAAAAAATTTAGTTAATACTACTAAATAGTTTAAATTAGACCCTCGCTACTATTGTAATTACTACTAGCTTTAAATACTTTCTTTTTAAATATACTATTAGCTTTATTAGCTAGCTAAAATAAATATAAGCA
Organism: Dendrostoma leiphaemia; assembly: GCA_026120015.1. NCBI lineage: Eukaryota > Fungi > Ascomycota > Sordariomycetes > Diaporthales > Erythrogloeaceae > Dendrostoma > Dendrostoma leiphaemia. Next base: position 51,593 of record JALRMF010000035.1, on the reverse strand, counting down.
GTAGGTTTTAAAGTAATATTTAGCTTTAAATAAAAAAATTACTAATTCTTTTAAATACTAGCACGCTTAAAAAAACATATATCTTTGCTTAGCATAAATAATACTTAACATTCTCTTAGCAGCAGCAATAAATACAAAGTACAAACAACTCTTTTTATTAGCAAGTAATATAATTACTGCTAAAAAAAACCCGCCTAAAAGCTTATACTATTTTAATAATCTAATATATATAATTTTAAATACAAAGCAGCATTATTACTATATAAGCAAACAACCCTCTTATATACTATAAATAAACACAACTACTTAAATAAAAATATAAATCGCTTTATAAGCAAAGGCTTAGCCTGCTAAACACACTTATATAAAGGAATAGCGCTAAGCTAGTTATTAAACTTTTAAAAAGAGTTTAATAAATCTATAAATAAGTCTATTATACGCAATTATTACTAATTTCTCTTAGCTAGCTTATTATATAATTTTTAAAGGGCTCTAAAGGCCTTGGAGCTTTGGCTAAAAACACCTAAGACCTCTAAAGCTAAACCTAAAACAAAAAATCTCTAAAAGCCTCCACTATTTATCCATTAACGTTAATCAATTCTACTAAGGCCGGCCAAATTTCAACGTTAATCTATTCCATAAAACCTCTGCTTAGTAATCCCCACTATCAACTCCACAGGAGAGGATAGTGGGTAGAATGGATGGATGAGACACTCTGAGCTCAGGGTGTGAGCTACTTAGACTATGTGGACACGTTTCACAAAGTCTAGCTCGTTGCAATTTGATCGGGTATTTGATCGATGAGGGCTGCCGATATAAGATGTCCACGTCAGACAGATGTCGAGTGCAATGTCTGGCTCTCACGACCAAAGAAGGCACTGTCCACACATATTCGAAGAAGACAGCATGTCTTCCTTCATGGCGGCCTTTTCCACGAGAGCACTGAAGGATATCGGCGAGCGACTTGATCTTCAACACCCAGGCCTCGACACAAGTGCAAGACCTGCACCTGCAAGATCTGTGAAGCGACTGTGTAAGCGAGACTGGCTTTTGCATCCTTCAGCAAACTGATGGGATTATCATCGACGGCTCACCTTGATACCTAGGTACGTGGTTTCCGAGATTTCATATAACTCAAAACGAGGCTAGATACCCATGGCATCTCTCCATTTACCACCCTATTCCTGCCCGGATGCCTTGGCTCTTGATGACCACCGCAATTGTTACGCACGTCTTCAGACTCTGCAAATCCATCGCGTGAATCCCTATCACCTCCTAGCCTCCCAGACACCACATACCCAGGCAATGAGACGGGGGTGGGTAACCTCCATCTTACTCCCCCAAAGGCAGCTTGGCTTCTGAGCCCTCATGAACAGAACTGAACGCCCTCTATCCAGCGGGGAGTGGCTTCACAGATCAAGACCATCGCTTGAATCCACCATTTCACCCTTGCCCGCAAACCTGTATGAACAGGTCCATCCGGTCTCAGGCCCTCAAGCGAGCGTGCAGAATCGTTTTGGATGCTCCCTGTCCAGCGAGACACTGAAGCCGGGAGAGTAGGAGGAGACGTCCCGACGGTGGCGTCCGGGGCCGAGCGGCGAGCTCAGACCGATTAGCAGTCCAGTGTCGGGTCCGACGAGTGGAGACGAAGACCGCCGAGCCGAGCCGGACCGGAGGCATTGATCGACCAAGTGACGGACCTCCGCAAGGGTCCTCTGATGTGTGGGTCAAGACGGCCAGGGACGGTTGAAGTCCTGCTGACAAACTGGCATCCTGGCATCGCGGCATCGCGGCATCGCGGTCAGAGCGTTACAGTAACGCCAATGCAGGAGCGTGCAGTGCGACCCAGGATTTCCGTTATGACTCACCTGGCGAGCTGAAAAGGCGGCGTAGGGGACGCTGGGCTCGGCTGGTAACAAGCTCCTGGCCCTTTGGTTTGTGTGGAAAGTGCTGAGCTGCAGCTTCTAGGCAAAGACCCTCTAATTTCTGAGTTCAGACCCAGGAGCGACTGGTGTCACTAAAGACATCCAACTTCACGACGTCGTCGTCAGCTACGGTGCCTAATAACGGTTGGATCTCGATATTTGATTTCGACTTTAGAAGGACGTGGCCGGGCGCCGGATAGCTTGAGTTGCTGATGCTCGAAGTTAAGACAAGGTTGTTGCAGAGCGCATCAGCAAACAGTGCTTCGACGCACCGCGAGCAAGGCATCGGTCTGGTCCAAGTTGTACTTTGTATGAATGGCGTGGAGTGATGGGTAGTAACATTTGTGCATTCGTCGATCTGCTGGGGAGGCAGGGAACGAGGACCCTGAGCCTGTGACTAGGCAGTGAACAAGTTGACAAGGCAGTCTCACCCATGGCTGTGCCTGCAGGTAAAGGGGAGGGGGGGGGCTCCTTCTATCTAAGCCCGTTATTACCGATGCGCTGTCCCCCTCCCTCAAGGCTCAGGCTACCGTTTTGTCTTGTCTGACATTCCTTTGAAATCTTGAGGACTGTCAACGCGGGTGGCTATCAGACGCATGCACTCTAGCAACGCTACCGTATTCTCGAGGAAGCCCCTCATGCGAATGCCCGGCGCGCAGTATATAGTCTGAGCGCCGACCATACCATCGTTCCGCGTTCTTGCGCTTACACTGTTTGCGACCTCGAGTCTCGCTGCGCGCGACCAGACGAGCACGGCGACACTTCAACACTACACCGAAATTCGCAATTCCATCCAATTGACCAACTCAGCCATTGCTGTAACAGACGTTTGGATTTGTCTTCAACACAGCCACGTGAGTCTGTGCATGCATTATCTCGTCACAAAATGATGCCTCGAGGCTCCACGCGTTGCTGCCAGGCGCATGACTCTGTTCCTTTGCGCCGGCCGAGCTGAGCAGCGATGAACAGCAGAGGAAGAGGGAAGACGCGAGGACAGTAGCTGACATCTCGGCTTCCTGGACAGACTTCCCCATCCCTCAATTGGCCCTCAACCCAGATAAGGCACGTTGTGCGACTACGATTCGCTCAGTCGTACCGCCCTCACCCACATCGTCGGCTCCTTGTGAGGTACTTCAGCCACGCCTAGGACACCTCGAGCTCGGCCGTCGGGCCGTCTGCCTTCAAACTCCACGAGGGCTTTGAGACCAAGATCGCCCCATAGTCCTCACTCCTGAGGAAGCCTTTCTCCAAGTGATCAGTTTCACCTCTTTGACCTCTCGCACTCAGTCAGCTAGCCGTCTTCAAGATGACCCAGTCGCCCTCTACCAATACGCCCTCGTCAGGGGCGGGACGCTCCCCCGACCAGCTCCGTGTTGTTCGAAAGCGGAACAGAGTTCCATTGAGCTGTTATCCATGTCGCTCCAGAAAGTGAGCGCACCACCACCAGAGGACTCGTCTTCCGCTGCTGATACTGACCGTTCGAGCAGACTGTATGAGAAAACGTCAAACCGCGTCCATCTGAGCGCTAGCTGCTTTGCTAACCGACCACAGGAAATGCGACAGAAGCCATCCATGCAGCAACTGCGTGAAGCGAGAGGGTGCTGACACTCTATCCTGCTCGTATGCGGCGCCAGCTAACCGCAAAAGGAATCAACCACAGGGGTCGAATACCCCTGACGATATGCAAAATCGGATCGACCGCCTCGAGGGTCTGGTGCTGTCCTTGATGCATGGAGGCGCGAATATCTCGCCCTCAGACGCCGCCGCTGCCGCCGCAGTCGCTGCGAGTAACAGCAGCTCCAAGTCTGGCCCCGGTGGTGCCAACACGATAGAAACGCCAAGCTCTTCCTCTGCCAGAATGGATGAAGACGGGAATCTGGGCGACGAGGGCGACGAGGACAGCGACATCGATGACGGACTCGCTAACTCACTGGGCGTACTCAAAGTTGATACTGACCGCGGCAAATCCATGTACATCGGACAAGAGCATTGGCATACTATTCTCTCCGACATCTCCGAGGTCAAGAACTATTTTATCAATCACAAGAAGGATCTGGAAAGGAGCTACGAGAAGGTGCTTTTGAGCAAGCCAGAAACAGCTCGAGATGGGCCGACGTTCTTGACGGGCGTCACTGCGGCCCCAGACGTTGAGCTGCGCGCAGAGTTGCCCCCGAAGTCACACGTCCTTACTCTGTGTGGTCGATATTTCAACTCGATGGACAATGCTGTCAACATCATCCATGCTCCGACCTTTCACCAACAATTAGCGGCGCACTGGGAGGACCCATCGAAAACGCCAATCATGTGGCTGGGTCTGCTTTACTCCGTGTTGTGTCTAGCTATGCTGAGCTATCACAAGGTCGGGGATGAGACACCAGAGTGGAAGGGTCGTACACTGGAGCTGGCTGCCGAGTACAGGCTGCGGACAGTGCAGTGTCTCATTGCCGCCGACTACACAAAGCCTGGAGAGTACACCGTCGAAACGATGTTGCTCTACATATTTGGGGAGTTCTCCTCACGATGGGACGCGGATTTGTCACTGTATTTGATAACCTCCCTCATCACCCGTGTGGCTTTTCGGATGGGCTACCACAGAGACGCCAAGTGGTTCCCATCGTTGACACCCTTCCAAGCTGTGAGTGGGTTCATCCCAACATCGACTGATGCCGTTTCGCTGACAACCTTTCTACAGGAAATGAGACGACGGACGTGGGCTCTGCTGAGGATGTCTGACGTTGTCTTTTCCCATCAGGTCTCATTGCCAAGCATGATCTACGACCATGATTGTGATACCCAGCTTCCCAACAACATATTTGACGAAGAGTTTGGCCCTGACACCAAAGTACTGCCTCCATCACGCCCAGACTCAGAGCCGACGCCGATCAGCTACATGATCGCCAAGGTCAAAATGTGCACAGAGCTAGGGAATATCCTGCAAGCTACAAGTCGGGTTGGCAAACAGGTGCCCTACGACGAAATCCTCAAATTCGACGCTCGGCTGCGAGAACTTAGGGACGAACTTCCTCCGCACCTGAAGATGCAATCCCTAGATGGCTCGAATGATCCTTTGACACTAATCGTGGCACGCTTCAATGTGGACATTCTGTACTTGAAAATCATGTGCCTGCTGCATCGGAAATACGTGGCACGGTCCAGGAATAATCCAAGGTACGCACACTCACGGCGCTCAGCGATGGAGGCCGCCTTGGAAATGCTGTCACATCTGAATGTGCTGCATCGCGAATCCCAGCCAAACGGCCGGCTGCGCTCGATTAAGTGGTATGTGGCGTCGATCGCCACCAAGGAATTCCTGCTGCCGTCGATGCTGATCACCCTTGATCTACATTTCGACAAGCAGGCGGAGCGGAGTAGCGACCGGCAGTACTCGCAGTCGATGTACTTCTGGACACCGGAGCAGCGTTTGGAGATGATTCACAGCCTCGAAGCGGCGCGAGACATCTGGGAGGGCCTGGCAGACGGCTCGATGGAGGCTGTCAAAGCTTACAATATCGTCAAGATCATGCTTGAAAAGATTAACAGCCCTGCGGCAGGCGGACCAAGCAGCGGTCCTTCGCCAGCCGAGCCACAGTCCGTCTCGTTGACGCGGGATGACATGTTCACCGGCTTGGGCGGCGCGGATATGCAGCCTGAGCACTCGGCTGCGATGACGCTGGGCATGATGTCCTCTGGTGGATTGACGCCCAACACGGCGGCTGCCTTTGGCGGGTCCGTGCAGAGCCCTGGTGGCACGACATATCCGCCTATGGATCTTTCGATGTCGACCGGTGAGAAAACGGGCATGACGCCTGATTTCTCGGGAGATATGGGGCTGAATCCTGGCTCCCCCTTCTCCTCCATGTTCAACGCCATGGGCAACGGGATGGAAATGGGCCAAAACTTCGACTGGGTGAGTACAATGTTTTCGCCATGGATGGGTTTGGTCCATGCTGACGGTATTCTGCAGGATGCTCTGCAAAATTACACCGAGAACACGACATGGGGGACAGATGCGCAATTTCAGACGTTCCTTACTGGAGATCAAGTAGGAAACCAGCCCGGCGATCCCTCGCCGGGCTCTGGCGAAAGCCATTCATTCAGTACGCCAGGCAGCAGCTCAAAGTGAAATTAACGGTGTGATGCTCACGGAACTTGTCCTACGATTGATGGCGAACATTTGGGTTGAACTCTATGCAGGCAGAGCATGGCAATAGGTGCGCTGGAGCAATAGGAAGAGGCTTTGCCAAAACTGGGCTACAGGTTGTACAACAAGTAAAATACCCATCTCTATCTTTAATTGACGGATCTGAGTACAGAGGAGCGGGGCTGGCAAGCCTGTATTTTGTATGCGCCATGTGCAACGCAGTCCAACGTGCATGTGATGATTAACTCGGAGTATCCACCGCCCCGGACCCCGTGGTTCATCCCAAAAGGAGCCAACCGACATTTATAGATCTAGCCATCCTTCACGGATCCTGGGCACTCCCCACTCTGCTGGGCTACGGATCCTCCCGTCCTCCTTTTGTTGGTTCCAAAGTTTCGTCCCCCTTAATGTTTGTTGGCCTGGGATCCTGCACAGCCGATAGGCTCGAGCACTTTCGAACGTTGGTTAGGTTCGAGGTCCTTGTGTCACTGCACTAGCACAAGCAGCACAGCCGTGTGCTTTGCGCAGACATATCGTCGCACGACTCGTGGGGGCAAAAACTGTTACCCTCAATACGACGTTGACGCCAATCCTATTCCTGCTGTTGGTGATTTATCCCGAACACAAGCAGGAAACGTTGCCATCCCCAGAAAGTCAAGTTGTTGATAGGTCCGCTGCGCGTTGGACCGGAAAGGAGGCGATGGTTCACGTGGTGTCCACCTGCCAGTCTATATCAGTGACTCGAGTGAGCCCGTCTCTCTCAGTCACAGAGCCCTCTTTGGTCTTGTTCTCTGGTGTCTCTCTCTCTCTCCTTCTTCTGTTCGGTAGTCAGTCACTACCTCGAGCTTGTGGCTCACTCTTTGCCTCCTTGCTTCTGGCCAAGCCCATTCCTTTCCCTACCCAGGTACCTTCTAGGTTTTTTGTCGACGTTTCGTCGTTACGCACGAGCTTGTCACTAGCACCTGCGCGTCACTGCTGCAAGTTTGTTTGCTTCGTCCGTGACCCACCCGATTTGGTGTGAAGCAACCTCCAGGACTGGTCTCTATCTCTTACTTGAGCCGCTCGAGGCAGGAAATAGCACCCCTTGGAAGCTTCACCTCGTTCATTGCATCACAACAAATAACCTCGATACCCCCCACACATTTCCCGTTGTAACAGAGCCTCCTCCATCTCCTTGACCCAGCCAACGACAATGTATCTCGCAACCCTGGCCACCATCATCCTGGGTCTCGCCCACACGGCCCTCCCCACGGCCGTGCCCGGCGACGCCTTCAGTGCCGCCGGTGACACCCGTGATTCCGTGGTCCACAGGCGCCGCGACGACGACGACGACGGCTTCGGCGGCGCCGTCAGCACCGTGCGGGCCATCATGCCCAAGTCTGCCAGCTGCGACGGGCGCGGCGCCGAGTGCACGACGGCCGAGGTCGCGGCGCCGTTCCTCGTCGGGTCCATGTGGGGGTACCGCGTCACCACGGGCATCGAGCAGGCCGGCATCCTGGCGCTGATCGCGTACGAGAGCGTCGAGCTGCAGTACAGGAACAACACGGATGCCGCGCAGAGGGAGGCGGGACGGGGTACCGCCAACATGTAAGACCCGACTCTCTAGAAAGATTTCTCTCTCTCACTTGCGTTTGGCGTTCGAGGAGAGGGTGGGGCCGAGGGGCGCTTGCCTACGCTCGCAGGGAAACGTGTGTTTGATACTGATCGTGACCTTATTCACAGGCAGGGCGGCGACTTCAATGTGGAATATGCGAACACCTTCCCTGTTCTGAAGGCGAAGAACATTTCCACCGCTACTGTGCTGCGCTACGTCACGCAGGACGAGTACAACTTCGCGACGGTAGGTTCTCTTGCGGAAATAAAAGAAAGCCGACTGGTCTCCAGCTGGGCACATACATGGTACTGATGTTGCAAAACCCCAGGGAGCATGGTATTACTCGTCACAAGAGGTTTGTGCCGATGCGAGAGCCATGGCCCAGAATGGCTCCACCGCCTGGGAATGTAAGTGTCATGGGTTGTGGAACTATCTTTTCAAAGCAGTGCTCCAACAGAAGATTGGACTCCCATCCATTTTCCTTCGTCTTGGAGGTGGGCCGGGAACCGGGGGGGGGGGGGGGAACAGGAGTGCACCTACTTTTGTTTATCATGTCCCAGTTCCTCGGTCCTCTTTGTCGGCTGATCTTCCAGTCAGCTGGCCAGCTGCGGCGCGAACGTCTGTGAAATCTCACATACTAATACCACGTTTCCAAACAGGGTTCAGCGAGTACATGGCAGGCTGCGACGGACTCCCTCTCTCGACGGTCCCCGATGAAGCAGGTCCGCGGATCTCGTATTGGAACAGCGCGATGAAAGCGTTCAATATCACGAACGAGACTGTATGGTAGGGTGGATTGGGATGGTCCTTTCACCACAATTTTGTTTGGTATGGTGGGCTTGGCTTTTGTCCCTTCATTGATGATACCAACCATGATTGCAATTGATTAGGTACATACAAACTACTTACACATCCAGTGGAAATGATGCAAGGTTGATGCCACCGCGGCGGGTCGCCTTCAATGAGAGGAGCCGTGGTTGTGGTTGAACACGTAATTGAGGGTGCATGAGCTACATTGGTGCGTGAGTGCATGCTGCGTGAGAAGCATATCCTCCTTCTTGGCCATGGCCTCTGTTCTTTGTTCCTCGAGCGTCCAGCGTCGTCGCTAATGCAGCTGCCCGTCGGTAACCCCCGGTCGTGGTTCAAAGCCAGGGCTCACCACCACAGAAACTGCTGGCGTTGAAGCTGGGCTCGGGCCCACGTACTCACTGCCTGACGCCTGTCAACTCGCTGTCGGCCCCTTTCGCTTATGGATTCGAACAACAGTCTCTCTGTCAACTTGCGCCTCTTCAGCGCGCCGCGTTAGTGTAGTGGTTAACATGTCGCCCTCCCAAGGCGAAGATCATCGGTTCGAACCCGATACGCGGCACTCTGGCCCTTCGTTTTCGCATCTTTTGGCCCCCGGGTGTTATTGGTCTACCACCAGCAGACTTGGAACTCCTATCGCCTCGGGCTATGATGGATGCTCGTAGCAACACTGCCTACATGAGCACCAACCATTTTCATGCCACACAAGTGACATGTATTGGTGCGCTGTCGACTGTGGAAAGACTGCAAAGTTGAAACACACGACTCCAGCTCGTAGACAGCCACACCTCTGCAAATTTCAACGCAGCTGCGGCCACATTAACCTATGGTTATCCATCCAACACGACGCTTCAACAAATCTTGAATCAAGAGGTGCCGCTGATCGGTCCATGACATTGTGTTGCTGCGTGTGTCGATACTCAAGATGCTCGATTCAGTCCACGGGTGCGTGCACTGGGGTGGTCGGCCTTTCACATTATGGAAGCTGTCAGCCTGAATACTACTTTTGCTGCCAAGCACAGCGTTTTGGTGATGTTCAATGACAGTTGCAAACTAAGCTTGGTTCTGGCTGATCAAGACACTACTTATTGCCTGTAGTATCATGGGAAAAGAAGACCGCCGCTTTCAGTTGTTACCTAAGTTCCTGTCTTTTTTCTTTTTTCTTTTTCTTTCTTTTCTTTTTCCGATGCTATACGCTTACGAAGTCTGCCAGCTCGCCGAAACCGTCGTCGCCGAGCACGGCACCGTCAAAGTGTGGTTCGGGTCCGCCTCCCAAGTGACACCGCCCGAGCCTGTCACTCGGATAAACTTATACTCAACCACCGCGCCAGGCGTCAGGCTGACAGAGACGGCCCACAGGGGGTTGCTCGAAGTGTAGGAGGAGGCGCTGAGGGCGACGGCGGAGCCGGTGGCCCAGTTGCCGAGAGCGGAGACGTCTCCCGAGCTGGGTGCAGGTGGGCGGTGATGGTCAGTCGAGCTGAGTAAGGCTCGGTTGCGTGAGGGGAGAAAGCCGGGAGGACGAGGATGGATGAAAGGGGAAGAGCGGGGGCGGTCCCAGGTAACTCACATCTTGATTGTGTCTCCGTACACGGTCGTGACGAGCTCGTCGAAAGTGACAGCGACCGATGTAACGGTGCAGCTGCCGGCACTTGTTGTCGTTGTCCTGGTGGTGGTGGTGGTGGTCGTCGTGGTCGACGACCCACCTCCTGGTTCTTTCTTAGACACGGTGCCCAACACCCTTGAGAAATTGAACCCTACTTTCTGCCGAGAACGAAAGATCTTTCGAGTGCTGGTCGCATATTGAAAATGACATTGACGAACGATAGTCTGATGTACACAGAACCCCGCCTCCAACTTGCGACCCGGCTTTCCGTCCCCCCAGCAAGGCGCCCCAGGTGTCCCCCGCTGCCCAAGGCCTGGATACCATAAGAATCGTCTCACTCACCACACAGTCCAGAGCCGCTAAGCGCTGAAGCCAGGTAGAAGACCCGTGGCACACCGCCGCTGATCGAGACACTCAGGTCGCCGCTCGAGCCCGCGGTGAAGGATGTGCAGCTCAGCACATCCATGAGCGCCTGGTTCGCCGTGAAGCCCGTGTTCGCAGCCGTGAGCGTGACGGTGGTGCTGCCGCCGGCGCCGACGTTGCTGTAGACGCCCACCACGCCCCCCTTGCGCATCCCGATGGTGTGCGAGTCGGAATAGACCGGCCAGGCCTGGTACGTCAGCCAGGAGGAGTCCTTGGAGATGGCCCAGGTGCGGAGCGCGTTCAGCGTGGCGATGAAGGTGTACAGCTCCGCGCTGGTGTCGTAGCTGGACAGCCACAGGGCTTCTCTGTTGTTCGGCACGCCCGAGCCGCTGTAGTGCTGCTCCTGGCCCTGGTAGATGATGGGGATGCCGTCTGCGAGCATGGTGAAGGCGATGGCGCTCTTGGCGAGGGAGTAGTCGCTGGTGTAAGATGGAAAGCGCGGGTTGTCGTGGTTCTCGAGAAAAGAGCCGTAGAGGGTTGTGTCCGTGTCAGACTTCATCGTGTTGATGCCGTTGACCAGGTTGGAGATGCTGCCAGAGGTGGACTCAAAGGCCTGCGTGATCCAGTAGTAAGCTGGATAGTTGAGAGCACCGCTCATGTACTGCTGATACGGCGTGACGACAGCGGGGTCCCCATTGTCGACCTCGCCGATCAGGTACACGCCGGCTGCATCCTCGAAGCCCGGGGTGAAGTTGTAGTTCACCTCGAGAGCGCTGTCCATACGGATGCCGTCTATGCCGTATGTGGAGACGACGTCCGCGATCCAGTCGTACCACACGGAGTAGACGTCTTCATCCTCGGTACGCAGATCAGGAAGCGGAACGTTCGAGCTGCCTTCCCAGCAGACCTGGAGGTTTGTGATGTCGCTGGCTTCATATTCATTCAGGCAGTAAGAGTGGAAGTAGGAAGCAGAGTTGAAAGGGTTGAATATGCTGTAGTCGACACTGGCCGGAGCTCCATCATAGGCGAAATGGTTGGTCACAACATCCAGCATCAGGTACATGCCACGGCTGTGGAGGGCAGACGACAGAGACTTCAGGTCGGAGGCTGAACCGAAGTTCGAGTTGACCGAGTAGATGTCTTGAGCCCAATAGCCCTAACGTCGAAGGCGATTAGTTCAATACCAGGACAGAAATGAGAGCTTTTTTTTTTTTTGGGGGGGGGGGTGTTTCGTCGAGCCGCCGTCCTCTGAGTACCTAGTTCTTTTCGATCACATTCCTGAACAAAATAAAAGCAGTGTTGCTTACATGATACGACTCGCCGTCAGCCGTATTTCCTTCAAGTTGTGCCACATAAGGGGAGATCCATATGGCCGTGAACCCCATGCCCTGGATGTAGTCCAGCTTGCTGACTAGCCCGTCCCATGTCCCACCGCAGTAGATTTGCTCAGAAGCTTCGCAAGCTGCTGTTGTGGAAAGGTCGGTCCGGGCAAAACGGTCGGTCAAGACCTGATAGATGCTCTGTGACCGCCATTGGGCAGGGGTGAGACATGCGATGGGGGCGATTAGGGCAGATGCCATTAAAAGTGGCAGACAAGAAGCGTGTGAAAACATGTTTTCGGTGGCCTGCGACCAGGGAGAAGGACACAGGAACTGAATGAATGCAGGCTGAGGAGAGCTGTCCAGAGGGACGCAGCGAACTTCACCAACCTTGAGCTCACGTCAGAATATATATGCCTTCCCACACGAGTGGGAAAGGAATTCTTTGAGATCATGACAACTGCAGAATCTGACCTCGACCGCAGGACCAGAAGCAACACCATTACAGTCCCACGCAGACTGTGTGCTTGCCGGTTGCGTCACCACCAGCATCGCACCAGCATCGCCAGCATTGCCAGCACCGCCAGCACCGCCAGATGTACTCCTCGTCATACGGTCCACGACCCTCACATCTCGAAATCCGCCGAAGAAGAACCACGCTGACGACTCTTCCGCGATGGAACCCCACGCATGTGACAACCCCGGACGGGAACCAGCGGTAGAGCTTCATGCGGCCGTTGCTCTCCGGCCCCTTCGAATATCCCTGTGACAGGTAGCGCCCCAAGCACACACCATCTCATCACCAGGGGCACCTGATCGATGCGGCAAGTGGAAGGAAGAGGAAAGACAGGACTTATAAGCTGATTCGCGCCGAATTGGCGAAGGCGACTGGCGTGATTCGATGTGACAGCCCTGGCAAGGCCGTGGACGGGCCGAACCACGAGGATGTATTCCCGGTAGGACCTATCAAGAGTCTGACGGCTGCTGCACGAAGGTCAGGTGCTGTGTTACATGAGACTTGGTCCGGGTAATGTCTCGTCGGGTGGGCAGCTGCATCCCAGAAATACCCCAGATTCTCGGCCTAATCGACCCTAGTAAAAACGGCTACCGCGCTCCTCGGCACGTAAGCGTGGATCTGCACTGCCGGAGCCCAGGCCGCAGGTTGGTGATAATTTTCTTGAGGCAGCGGGGAGAGACACGTGAGCAGGTTGCATAGTAACGGCAACGTGGACGAGTCGTTAAGGTCATCCCCCCCGATTTCCTAGCGTGGAGCCCGAGTCGACTCCGACCAGCGTCCACTGGGCCCGTCCACAGGGCCGGCACTGGCCCTTGCCGCCGTCACCGTTGACATTATTCAGACGCGTGAAGGCGGACAGAACAGTCGGAGAATTTACTAAAAAGATCTCTCGACTGCAGCCTGCAGGTATGGCATCAAGTACCGCCGATGTCTGACCGGCCTTCCGGACATTGAGGCCATATGTGGCGGGCTTCAACTCCCAGACAAAGAGCTCAGGAGGGGCTAGTGATGGCCTGCAGCATTTTTGCTTATGCTCACTGAGCATGAAGTTAAGCCAGACCACGACTTGCAATGTGGGACATTTCCAACGCGGCAACTGTTCCGTGAACTCTTCCACGGGCTCATACTGCCGGCGGGACGTGTCTCGGGGCAGAAGCCAAGCGCTTCTGATGGCCCTCGTTGACGGCTGGAAGCTGCCATGAAATGGAGGATCATAGCAACACAATGAGAGGGACGCCGAGATGACCTTCTCCAGGCGTATACGCAGAGCACACGGTCTCTGCCATACCAGCATGGTATCTTTGCTGCGAGCCTCAAGCGCTCTGACCGAGGTTCGAACCGGTCAGATCCTGAAGCCATGCACTCTTCGATCAGGTGGTTGTGGTAACATTGACCCTAAGATTGATGTGCCTGGGTGCGGGCAGCCGCCACGTCAAAGTAGCCTCGGTCAGAGGTGAAGGACCATGTTAGCAACCTCACCTGCTGAAGGCTGTGAAGTTCAGCATGCAATCAAGCGTCATCACTAAGACTGGTGCGCTATCATGTTGCAGCTGCTTACCCTTTCAGGTCGTGCTGACCTCAGGGACAGCTCGATCGGTTGTGAAAGAAAGCGAGAGGACATGTATAAGTCGACGAGAACTGCGATGCCCGATGCCGTGTACTGTGCCTGGAGAACAGCAGCTATGAGTGCTGATGAAATGGATGACTGTCTGCAATTGCGTGCCAGCGTGCGTCAGCTCAGGCGATGGTAATTAACGCTCGAGGATGGGTGGATGACACATGGTGGCTGCCTGGTATAGTAGCATCATGGTATGGCCGGTAGGACCATGGTAGGACGGTAGAAGTGAAGCTGTTGCATGTACTGCTGTCGGAGTGCTCGTGAAAAGTGGCAGAGTGAATGGGCAGACCTGCTGCACAGCTCTGCCAATTCAAGACTTGAGCGGAGCTGGAGCCGTTGAGCCTGCCCAGGCACGCCAGGCACGCCAGGCCCCCCGCTGACGCATCCGCGTGTCCGCCTAACCAAAGTGATTGGCTGCACTGACCCCGATCCTGTGAAAGCTTATCGTTATCGGTGGGCCGAATTCTTCAAAATTTCGAGGCAGGGTCGACTTGCGACTACAGCCTCCTCCGTTTTGCGTTTCCTCCTGACTGCCCGTCGCAGACAAATTTTCATCTTCCCTTTCGTTTGTTGTTGGCGCAACGCAATTCCTGTCCTTGCATCGCATCGTATCGCACCAGTCTCACATCGATTTGGTCTGTCTGTCCTTACTCGCAAATTCCTGATTCTTTTTCCTCGATCAGATCGTAGACCCCATCCGTCACAATGTCTCCTCTGCAGCCTGTCGCCATTTATGGCCTGGAGGTCCCCCCTGGCGACATCTTGGTCCCCGTCACCCAGTCTGCTCGCGTCACTGTAAGTACAAAGATGTTGCTTCATCCAACACAACCTCTCCCTTCTTTCCCTTTGGCAGAATGCAATTAGGCGCATTGGGCCATTCTGCCACCTCCCACAGCCAGCACCATGCGCAGCGGCTAAGGACTCTAGATCCGTCTCACCATGGCCGCCATTGATCCCACCGAGGAGGTCGAGGATGATGACCAGGCTCCTCGCCGGCCCCGATCCACTCTCAAGCTCATCAAGCAGACCTTCGACGATACCCAACTCGACGACGACTCCGAGGACGAGGACGAGTACCTGCGCCAGCTCCTCAACGGTGCTGGTGACGAGGAGGACGACTCCGAGGACGAAGAGGATGACGAGGCCAATGGTGGCCCGAGCGACCCGGCCAAGTCCAAGAAAGCCCGAAAGGCTGCCGCTCTGAAGGAGCTGCTAGAGGCTACCAAGGATGAGGAGTCTGATGAGGAGATGGTCGACGACGAGTCCGACAAGAAGGGCAAGAAGGCCAACGGCAAGAAGGCCGCCACGAACGGCAAGGGCAAGGCCAAGGCGACCGATGTTGAGGAGGAGGAGGAGGAGGACGACGACGACGAGGATGAGTCTGACGAGGACGATGAGCTGCAGGGCATGGATCTGCAGCAACTCACCATCTGCACCCTCGACACTGATGCTGTAAGCACACAATTCTCTTCTATCGAGGACGTTCGAGCTAACGATTGCACAGCACTACCAACAGCCCCTCGAGCTGACCGTCGGAGAGGGCGAGAAGGCCTTTTTCGTCAACAGCGGCACCCACACCATCTACGTCACTGGCAACTATGTCTTCGACGAGGAGGGCGCCTCTGAGAGCGACGAGGATTCCGAGGACGAGTACGACGACGAGTATGATCTGCCGCCTGAAATGGACGAGCTGATTGGTGATGAGTCCGAGGATGAGCTCGACAACATCGATGGCGTTGGCCGCGTTGAGGAGATCGACACCGACGACGAGGAGGAGGCACCCCAGTTGGTTCCCGCTAAGAAGGGCAAGAACAAGCGCGCCGCTGAGGACGAGGCCGATGGTCTGGACGACATCATGGCCAAGGAGGAGCCCAAGCTCAGCAAGAAGCAGGCCAAGAAGTTGAAGAACAACGAGGGCAAGGCTGTTGCTGCTGAGAAGGATACCCCCAAGTCGGAGAAGAAGGTCCAGTTCGCCAAGAACCTGGAGCAGGGTCCTAGCGGGTCCCCTGCTGAGAAGGCGAAGCAGGCCGACAAGGCGAAGAAGCCTGCCAGTGTCCGAGTTGAGAAGGGTGTGACAATTGATGATCGCAAGGTCGGCACCGGCCGCACCGCCAAGCCCGGTGACAAGGTCGGCATGCGCTACATTGGCAAGCTCGAGAATGGAAAGGTGTTTGATGGTAAGCGTCATCCCTCAGATCTCAACACAGACAGAGTCCATCCGCTGACACTACGCAACAGCCAACAAGAAGGGACCACCTTTCTCTTTCAAGCTGGGCAAGGGTGAAGTCATCGAGGGCTGGGATATTGGCGTCAAGGGCATGGCTATCGGCGGCGAGCGACGTCTGACAATTCCTGCCAGCAAGGCATACGGCAGCAAATCCATTCCAGGCATCCCAGGCAACAGCACACTGATCTTCGACATCAAGCTGTTGGAGATCAAGTAGACGCAAGCCTTTTAGAGGGGCTTCACAGTCAGACTGGCGAGGATGAAGCGGGAGGAGCCTGCTTGGTCTCCTCTGAAACCAGGACAATGGTCTCACGCAACCGCAAGAAGCCCGTGAGAGTCGGTTCGCAATACGGTCTTCCAAGACTTAGGCATGGGCAGGGCTTTGAGTTGGCTAGGCGGTTGTTGGTTTCAGCAACGAAGTCTTCTGACCTACACGCAGTCTGCGAGGATCCGGTCACCTCGACCACGGGAAGCAGATTCTGCCGGAGGGGATGACGAGGTCTACATTGCATTAGGCACGGCGTACAAAATTTGAGGGTTTTCGGGTTTCCTATTAAGCTTGTTGGTCTTGCTCTCTTGCTGTTTGGTTGTACCGCTCGCTTTCCTTGATTGCAGATTAATCCAGACCAGCCAGGTTCATGAAACGCACAATAATTCACCCAGAGCCCAAACAAAAGTCATGCATGTTCTTGCCATGAATTCCTGTGACATCGGCCACTTCCGTTCACGGAAGGCATGGCTGTTGAAGGGACTGAAGAGATGTGTTGACCCGGGGAGTCGCAGCACCCAAATGACCACTTTCTCCGGGTTGTATTGGGCAGGAGCAGCTCACTCAGGGGCCAGGAGCGACATGCAGGTCTGGATGATTCCTCGGAGCTTTTGTAATGTCGCCTCCGAATGCCTGACTTCCTCTTCCCTACTTGCTTGAACCATACAAAACTCACCAGTCTCTCATTCTGGGGAGGCCCTCGTCTTGAATTTCTGCTCTTATTTCTATTTCTACTATCAGTTTCACCCAAAACTATAATGACGGCCGTCTGTTTGTCAACAGCCCACATGCATTCTCACTGATCGAGATGAAGAGGAGGCACTCTCAAGACGACAGCCACCAGGGGTCGACCGTTGTTGTGAAGAAAGCCTCTTTGGCCACAGAAAACCAACCAACTTGTGCACCGCCCTCCAAGTTTCGTCGTCAAGGCTCCAGGTTGGTGTCAGCCCTGAGATCGATAGCAGTTCGCAGCCACGGTCAGCTCAGCATCTTTGAAACTTTGACCTTGATGATGTGACAACCATGACGGTCAAGGTTGAGGACTGCTGTTTTTCTGACCATCTCGATCTAGCTTCTACACTCTCCGGGACCGTCGATGCCCTTCCCACTTTGAATACATCACACGACAGCTCACAGACCAGGCCCCAAACCAAAGCTCCAGAGCCCTGTGCAACCTCAACCAGACTAGACTTCAACTTCAAAAGGATGGCATCCACCATCTTCCGAGCCTCGGTTGAAAATACTGTTGTATGCAGACCTGCTGTCAAAGCACGACCTTCAATCCAGTCCTAGGAGGCTACATCCGGGAAACTCCCTTCACCACCTCACGAAGGCGAAATGGAATCATCCAATTCTACCCCCCAGTCCAGTCCGACTTCGAGTGTCCACACCGTCAAACAGTCCGACTCTACCGGCAAGACGTCTGTCGAGTCCAAGACCTCTTCCAGCAAAGATCGTTCTTCTGAGAAGCGAAGTCCTCTGACAAAGTGGAAGAACCAGCAACACCCCCCCTTGCTCGCATCTGAGACAGCAAGCGGCAACCTCGACACTATTGAAGAAAAATGCGACTATCAGGAAGTCATGCCGACGGTGCTGACTGCGGAAAGGGCTTCTGCCGCCAAAATCTTCCTCGAGACCTACTACAATGACATTCTGACCAAACCCAGCCAACGTGAGACGCGCCTGCGCGTCTTGGAAACCGAGCTCTGGCATATGGGCGAGGCATTTCCTGCCACTGCAAAGGACCAAATGCGTGCTCAGTTCTTCCTCAATGAGACGAATCACCTGCGACAGAGGCGGGTCATGCAAACCCGCACTCTGAAATCACTGCGCGAGGGCAACGGTGCCGCATCTTCCTGCTGCAATGACTATCAGCCTCTCAAGGCCCTTGGCAAAGGGAGTTTTGGCGTCGTAAAGCTTGTCCGTGAGCGACCAAAGCCAGGCGCTGAATATTCCCATAGGAAGGTATACGCGATGAAAGTGATTCGTAAATCTGCCATGCTTCGCACCAGTCAGGAGGGCCACCTCAGGGCTGAGCGAGATTTTCTCGTTGCTTCTGAAGGGTCGCGATGGTACGTTGGACTGTTTCTCCGTTGACAACTCGCTGACCAACATCCGACAGGATCGTCCCTTTGATATCCAGTTTTCAAGATGCCGCCAATCTCTACTTGGTCATGGACTACATGCCAGGCGGAGACTTCCTCGGTCTTCTCATCAGAGAGAATATCCTCAGCGAGCCTGTTGCTCGTTTCTACATCGCCGAGATGATTGTTTGTGTCGAGGAGGCCCACGCACTGCGCTGTATCCATCGCGACATCAAACCTGACAATTTTCTCGTTTCGGCATCAGGCCATCTCAAAATCTCCGACTTTGGCCTTGCCTTTGATGGGCACTGGTCGCACGATACCTCGTATTACCATGCCAGTCGCTACTCCATCATCCAGAAGTTGAACCTCAGAGTCGAGGGCGACGATCAAGACCGACAAGACGCGCAGAGTCTTTCTCACAGTGTCAAGTGGAGCTCCAATGTCATGATGGGTCTCAATAAACATGAGAAGAAGAACCTGTGGGATGGGGTGCCTCTTTTGCAGTGGCGTAATCGCTGTGGGATGAGGGACTCGGCGAAGTCTGTGGTAGGAACCAGCCAATACATGGCCCCAGAGGTTGTCCAAGGTAGAGCGTACGATGGCCGCTGCGACTAGTGGAGCATCGGCGTCATTCTATACGAGTGTCTTTATGGGCACACGCCGTTTCTAGCCGACGAGGGAAGACAACAGACCAAGCAGAACATCTTGGTAAGGGCACCCGTAGATCTTGCCCCAGAGACACCATGTGCGATTGACTCTGACTTTTCGCAGAACCACCGAACGACCTTCTCATTCCCGACCCGCCCATTTGTCCCCAGTCGTTGTCAGAACTTGATTACCAGCCTCATTCAAGACAAGGAGACGAGGCTGTGTAGTCGACGCTACCAATTCAAGGACCTGCAGCAACGCTCAATACAGTCTTCGAAAAGTAGTGAGAGTAGAGGAAGCCAGACTGACTTCACTGGTCGCTTCGTCTTTCCCTTTGACGCTGAAGACATCAAAGCCCACCGATGGTTCAAAGGTGTCCCTTGGGAGAGACTGCACGAGCTTGATCCACCGTTCGTGCCCATGATCCGGTCTTCGGATGATACTCAGTACTTTGACGAAGACGAACCCATTACGGATTTGTCCGATACTGAGACCGATGCCGATGAGCAGCCATTGCCGGAGCCGGAGCCGTCAGTATTGGTTGCCAGCTTGGCTACTGCAGCCGGCAAGGATGGAGCTGGTGACACTGTCACAGCTCCAGCAGCACATAATCAAGATCCCTCGTTACCCTCGACAGTCAATGTCACACAGCAACCCACACCACCGAGCTCGCACCCTTCTACTCCAGTCAAAGATGGGTTTCAAATATCCACCACACCGAAGACCTTCGCAACCAAACCCAAGCCTCCAGACACAGACAAGCGCGCAGAACGCGAAGCTCATCTTGCCGAGGCTCTGAGGCCTTTCGATGGAGCAATTCAGCTCGCAGTACGCTCGTGGCTAACTCTTCCGTACGATACTCCTCGCCTCCGCAACTTCGAGCTCCAGGTGGATACCGAGCCAGATCTGCGTAAATCCGAGCGCGATGCGTTGAAGGTTCTCGTGCGAATGTTTGGTCGCAAAGAGAGGAAGCGGCCTCGGGACCGACTTCTGCGGGATCCTTTGACCAAGAAGTTTGTGTTGGATGAACGAAAGAAGACGGCATTCTTGGGATATGACTGGCACCGGATTCAGGCGACGCCCCCCTCCGCCGCGATGACGATGATGGGACCCTTTGGTCCTGCCAACGTCATCGTGTTATCACCGGGACTACACGCGGGTGCCACCACGAAAAGTGTCACGGGATTAGACCGTTCGTCCGGACCACGACCGAGTCTGGGCGGAGGAGTCTAGCCGTGCCCTTCGCCTGGTGAAGCGCATCTCTCCATTATGCGGGCACTGCACGGGAGGCGGTTGAGTATGAATTGAACGGTACTGGCAGGCCGGCCCTCTTTTGAAGTGTGCGGGAATGCCTTTTCAACCTGGTCTGACTTGCTTCGGTCATGAGTTTTGGGATGTACGACGGAAAGAACCAGAAAAAAGAGGGGAAAAACACAAGAAGAAAAAAAGAAAAGAAAAAACAAAAAGGGGGGGGGGGTTGTGGATGAGAGAAAGGCGAAGGAACCGCAGGCGCTGGTGGGAAGAATGCCATCCCGTTGGGGTTCAACAAGGTAGTATGAATAGACAACATTCATTCAGGCCTAGACTTAAAGGTTAATATTATTCTATCTGCTCGAATGGTGCAATCAACAGACTCGTCATTGTGGTATCATGAGCAATAAAGTGACATGTACAACCAATACGACCCCACAGCAACCCAGTCGTTCATCTAATACTTGTCGTCGCTGGTTTCTCCTATACGCGCACCGGTCTCACCCAGAGCGAGAGCCTTGGCGTTCTTCAACTCCCATTTGAACTCCCTCAAAGCTCGCTTTTCACTGCCGCGAAAGAACAGTAATGCCATCAGCCCGTCGAGAACACCGGCTACTAGCCCCAGACTGCTGACTAGCAACAAGACGAAGTTGATAGCATGATTCTGGACGTCACTAAGGCTGCTGTTGTGAGTGGGAATGAACCACACTACAACATAGCATATCACAGTGACACACACCCATAGGAGGAAGTGGTATGTTCGATTGCGCGTCTGCTCGGCCTCCCGGGACACGTAATCCTTCATCTCGGACAAGAGGGAGTCGTAGTCCCGCGGGCTGAAGCGAACATCGCCGAGGCCGCCGGTGTCATCGGTGGAGAGGGAGACAGAGGACAGAAGTTGCGTGTCGAAGTCCGCTGCTGCTGTCGCTGTCGCAAAGTGCGTGGGGTGCTGGTTTGGGGGAACCGAGTGTCGGGATGTCGAGGGCGTGGGCGATTGCAGCGAGAGGAACGCGCCGGCGGCCGGGGAGCGGACGTCCTCCGGGTCCGTCTCGTCGGCGGTATCCGGGTTGGTGAGGGTCGTGTTGTTGTCGCCGCTCTGGTACAGCAAGGCCGGCGTGGACCGCCGGAACGCGCTCAGGTTGGAGAGCCGGCCGGGCGGGAGCGGCCAGTTGCTCAAGCTCGGGGCGGCCCCGTCGGCGGCGCCCTCGCGGGGCGTGGTGTGGAACACCAGCGTCGCCTCCACGGAGAAGTGGTCCGACAGTGAACAGCCCAGCTCCGGATGACGCTGCGTCATGCCCACGCGCGCGCCGCGAATCACCCACCCGCCGATCTCGTCGTCCGACACCTCCCGCGCGGCCGTCGACGCGAAGATATAGTCGAGCCTCTTGCCCTTGGGATCCGGCGTGGACAGAGGGGGTTCGTTGTGAGGCCTGCCGGGCCCGAGCTGCCTCTGGGCCGACCTGGGCCACCGCCACGTGTTGAGGATGTTGTTGGACGTGGCGCCGTGCGTGAGGAGGTTGGCCTCGGCCGTGGGGACCGCGCGGGCCCGGGACCCGTGGGCGGCGGTCCCCAGGCTGCTCTCCGGGTGCAGGACGCGCCAGACGTCCCGGACGGGCGCGTGGGCGGTGAGGATCCTGTGCTCGGCGGAGAGGGGCGTCATGTTGAAGTCGCCGGCGGCGACGACCAGGTGGCCCCGCTCGGCGGCGCCCCGCAGCAGCTTGGCGAGCTGCCAGGCCTGGGCCTCGCGGTGCACGCGGTACGAGTCGCCCTCCGGGTCGGACGACGAGTAGGCGGCGTGCGTGTGCGTGGTGAAGACCTCGAGGACGTCGTCCTCCGGGTGCGGGCCGAACCGGACGCGCGCGTGGGCGACGCCTTTCCCCACGTACCAGTCGCCGCGCCAGAACGCCGTGGGCCGGCCGTTGAGCGCGTAGGGCGTGTATGTGGACTCCTCGAGGGGCCAGCGCGAGAGGATGGCGAGCCCTGCGCCGAAGGCGCCCGCGTGGTAGAACTTCCCGTGGGGCAACAGGGCGCGCAGGTGGCGCCGGACTTGTGCGCGCTCTTGGGTCAGCGAGGCCCTTTTTCTTTCCCATCTCGTCGGGCCAATCGGTATGTACAAAACTTACTGGTGAGGTAGTCATCGTGCGCCCAGACCTCTTGGAGGCAGACTATCTTCGGCGGCGGGTCTGCCAGGGAGAGCTGGCGGCCTATCTCGGCGAGACGCCCTTCGCGCAATTTTGAGATGTTGAATTTGAGACCCCAGCAGTTGAGAGTGATGATGTTGATCTCTGGGGGCAGTGAGGAGTCCATCTTGAGTTGGTGAGACTCATCGACGTCTGTGTGCCTTTTGAGTTAGGGTTTCCAAGTAGGAGTCTGGACGAAGACCCGAGGCCACGGGCGAGGTGAAAGGCACGGACTGTGAGTGGTATTTGAAGAGGAAACACTGGATCCATCCGGCGTGTAATAATTGTCAATTCTAATCAATATGAGATCCGTCCCATGCGCATCCAAACACGGCAGTAGACAAGAGACGATCCTTGCTGATTCCAAGACCGAGACGAGAACTCAGAGAGTGAGAGTGAGAGGGGGGGGGGGCGCCGTGAAGAGACTCGCAGGCACAAGCAAAGAAGAAGCTCAGAGAGAGAGAGAGCACTGCAAGTCATGCAGTCGCGCGACATATCATGGCGGCATCAAAACTCACGATGAGCCTACGAGGGTGGGCGTCACTGCACAAACCGAAGCGGCCCATACCGAGATTGGGTGTGTCCAGGACCGCTGAAGAATTCCAAATGGAGATGATAACAGCGGGTTCTAAGGTTATTATAGCCGCTTCTGATGAGCCTTCAAACGACGCGAGTATGTACAATCCTGGAGGCTGGCGCCGACAGAACGCATTGAAGGGGGATCTTCAACCAAGGCCCGACTGCATATCATCCGTCCAAGCCGAGCTCCACCCTTGTACTTACGTTTTTTGAAAGGTGAGCTCATCCCAGTGCCGTAAATTATTATATACATGCATGTCCCCCGTACCTGCCCAGTGCCACACCTCGGGCCACGTGAAGGCCGAATGGATTACAGGGTAGTACAGGCCTGCCGGGACAGCCCGCAGAACCCTAGAAAATGGCGTTCTGCCTGCCGCTCGAGTCGACGTATCCCTGAAGCACATGAATTTCGAGCTTGCTACTCGGCTTCATGCTCACACACGCACTTCTCTGCTCAACAATTGCGACGACTTCATCCTCGTGCGAGTTCGTGGAGGCTCTCACTTCTCACGCTGAACATATCCCTCCCGCTTCAGACCTCTTTGCCCATAGAGAGAAGCCTCGAACGTGACTTCCACAGTAACCAGCAGCCTTGGCGCATTTGGTGGCCTTCAGGGTCCGCCCTCAATCGCTCAAGTCCAACCTGCGGAGCCACTCCATTTCCTGCGATCCTGCATGCTACAGACCTGGCAAACGCACCATGTCCGAACCAGAGGCTGATATCGAGGAGACGTCCTCGAAAAGACGGAAGCGCAACGATGGTAGCGCAGAGCACAGCTCGTCTGAGGAACGCGACCAATCCCCCACGCCGAACACGGACGGGCGCGAGCTGTCCATACGGCCCGGACGACCCTCTTCGCGATCACGGAGCAGGAGCGCAGGAAGCAGAGGCGACTCAGAAGAAAGAGACTATTACAGCTCGCGATCGCAGTCACGGTCAAGGTCGAGATCACGCACGCCACGGTCCCGCTCACACTCCGACTCCCGCTCGAGATCGCGCTCCCGCTCGCCCACCTCCTCCTCCCGCCGAACCCCGCGCCGCTCGACCTCGACCTCTCGCCAGCGCGCTCGAGCCCAGGAGCGCAGGCCCCTCCGCCCCGACTTCCGCCCCTACCTCGAGCTGCGCGGCCACGCGAAGGCCATCTCCCAGGTGCGCGTCTCCCCCGACGGCCGGTGGATCGCCTCGGCCTCGGCCGACGGCACGGCCATGATCTGGGATGCCGACACGGGCGCGCACATGGACACGCTCGTGGGCCACATGGCCGGCGTCTCCTGCCTGGCGTGGAGCCCGGACTCCGAGACCATCGCGACGGGCAGCGACGACAAGGCCATCCGGCTGTGGAACCGTACGACGGGCGACCCGGCGCACGCCGTGGGCGCGGATGAGAACCTGCCCCCCGGCGGCAGGATAGGCACGTCGGCCCGGGGCATCGGCGGGAGGACGGATGCGGGCGTGAGGAGCAGCGGAGGGAGAAAACCGCTGCTGGGGCATCACAATTACGTGTACTGCCTCAAGTTCTCGCCAAAGGGGAACATGCTCGCGAGTGGAAGCTACGACGAGGCCGTGTTCTTGTGGGATGTCCGCGCAGGACGGCTCATGAGAAGTCTGCCTGCACATAGCGACCCCGTGAGCGGGATCGACTTCTGTATGGACGGCACACTGGTGGTGAGTTGCTCTACAGATGGGTTGATGTGAGTTTACTGCCTCCTCATTCTCCTTGGCGCCGAACCCGCGATGGTCCGACAGCTAATGCATGGTAGTCGCATCTGGGATACAGCCTCCGGCCAGTGCCTCCGGACCCTCGTCTACGAAGAGACCCCCGCCGCCGCCTCCGTCTGCTTCTCCCCCAACGGCCGCTTCGTCCTCGCCAGCTACACCGACTCGTGCATGCGCCTGTGGGACTTTGTCAACATGCCCTGCACGGTCAAGAAGACGTACCAAGGCCACATCAACAAGAACTACTCGGTCGGCGGGTGTTTCGGCACGCTCAGGTCGATGCGCAAGGTCATGGTCACGGACGAGAACGACGAGTTCGCCGAGGAGCAGTGGGAGGAGTCGGACAGCGTCGCCTTCGTCACGAGCGCGAGCGAGGATGGGGACATTGTCATGTGGGACGTGACGAGCAAGGAGGTCCTCCAGCGCATCGAGGGCGCTCACCAGGGCGTGTGCTTCTGGGTCGACGTCCACGGGGAGACGGGCACCATGGTCAGCTGCGGACAGGACGGCCGGATCGTGGTATTTCGGCACAAAGACCCCGAGGCGGACAAGGAGCTGGCCAACGGCCATGCCAACGGCGACGCGGGGGATGAACAGAACGGCAACGGATATCCGGAACAAAGCGAGCAGGGAGCTGTCGCAGAGGACGAGACGATGCTCGAGCCTGGGGCCGGGCCCGAGGAAGCGCATACTAACGGCCATGCGTACGACGAGGCCGCTGAAGGACAGGAAGCAGAGGCCGCAGTCCCCGTGGAGGGTTACGAGGACATGGCCGATTAGGCTCCGATGATCAAACGTCAGAATTCGAGCTCGACACGCGGTGTCGACGCCCTCACTCAACCCACCTTGAAGCCCTCAACCCATTACCACATATGGAGAAAGGGCGAAACTTAATCTCTGCATGCTATCAACGACACCAGGCATCTTTACAGGCATAGCGCGGGCGTCATCGGAATTACAGAACATGAAGATACCAGCGCTCATTCAGAGTGATCAAAATGAATCGTCTGTTTGTGCTGTATGTACCAGGGGTAGAAGAATCCTTTGCGTGCGTCCGCCGCTCATGCAATAAGTGTGTAGTTATGCTGCCATTTCTTTCCAGTGACACACAAACAGCCGTATACAAATAAGCCGACCGACAGACACCTATACCAATCGGAACTCCTGAACTTCCTTCCAATCTTTAATGAAACCGTCATTCTTCCCTCAATGGTGCCGAAACAATGTCTTGAATGAGAGTCGCTGCGCAGTGCACTTGACACGCGACAGCCGCCGATCCCTTGCCTGTCTCTAGTCGAGCTCGTCCATATCCTCCATGTCATCTTCTGCTGAATCATTCTCGTCCTCCTCTGCATAGTCACTCATACCCTCGGCCACCTGCTCTAGGTACTCCTCCAAGTCCATGCCCTCCCCGTCCTCATCGTCTTCCTCCTCTCCATCCCCATCGTCGTCCATGGCACCTGCCTCGTAGTACCACGTCCCGGGGATGTCCATCGGCGCGCCCAACAGGTTGCCCAACTGCTCCAGATCGAGATCCACGTCGATCTCGTCCTCCTCGTCCCCTTCTTCCTCGATCTCGTATTCGATATCGTCATTCGGACCATCTAGTCATATGGTCTCCCAGCCGCCAGTATTGATGTCCGCCTCAAGCTTGCGTGAGATGAAGGACGGGACTCCGTGGGAGAGCCACGTGGTGCGGAGCATGGAGTCATAGCGCTTCTGACTGAGGTAGAGCTGGCGGTAGTGTCGGAGGCCCATGTCCGTCTCGCCGTACTTGTCGATGTAGGGCGCGTGGCCGAAGGAGCCCGAGAGCCGGTGCAGGTAGAAGGCTGCGCATTTGCGGATGCTGATGAAGATGCCTACGTTGCCTTGGCACCTAAAATCGCATCTTTAGCATCACTTCATACGTTTTTGCGAGATTCCAAGGTCGGACTTACTTCCGCATGTGCTGCTGCGCACCGCCAATCTTTCTACCAGATCCATGCCTCTTCATGGCCGTCCCGTCGTCGGCTGAACAGCAGATGCTCTGGCCGCAGAATACTTCACCACACAGCAGACAGATCATAGGGTCCGAGACATCTTTCCCGGTCTTGGGACACCGCCGCTTTGTACACTCCTCTATGAGCATATCGTAGTTCATCGGCAGACCGACCAGCTCGAAGATACCCGGGTGGCTAAGGAGCTGCTCCGGCGCCGCGCTACGTGGGAAGTTAGGATCCGGGTCCCTGTTCCTGCTCGAGGCTGGGTCGCCCCACCGACCGTTATCGTGCCGAACCCAGCCACTGACGAGCTGGTCGCATAGCGCGCTAGGCCAGCCGACGTGGATGCCGAGTGGTGTAAGGGCTGCGCACATGCTGTCGAAGTCGGGCAGGCGAAGGGCCTCAGTCAGACGGCCGAGCTCATCTTGCTCCGGCTGGGGAGAGATGTGGCTGTTGAAGTCGACACCGTACTTGACGTAGAGCAGGATGACACACTTGCGAAGGAAGCACTGCGCGTACTTCTTGGTGAAGGAGTAGTAGTCCGCGATCGACGCGAAGCAAGGCTGATCGAATCCGTTCGGCCGTGATGATTCAGTCAACATAGCGTCGTACGTGTCATCGCTCGTGTCGGTGAATTCCAGATTCATCTTGTAAATCGTCTTGCAGAATTCGGCAAAGTTGATGAGATTTCGGTCTTCGGTGTCTTCGCAAGCCATCCACTCTGTGCCTGACTTGGTCTTGCAGACGCGGTAGACCACCTTCACAATCTCCGCAAGGTAGCAGAGGCGAAGCAGGTAAGAAACCTCAAACCCATTGGCGGCGGCAACACCAAATATGCTCTCGCAAAGAAAGACGAAGGGGTCTGAAGACAAGAGCGGCATCATCTTCGGGCAATTGTCGCTCAAGGCAACATCTTCACAATCTGGTACGAAGAGCTGCGAGTGTTGTCTCGCGCTCATCGTCTTGAACTCGGCGGCGGTCCTGTTTCTACCAGCACGCTTCTGGCTTCCAACGGCGATATACGAAGTGACAGTCTCCGCGAGGATCCTCAGATGGGTGAGAGTCGACTCGGGGATCCTCTCCAGCAACAATGAGCCGTATTCAGCGTCGAGTCCTCTCTGTTGGATCTCGGCAGCTGAGATCGAGAACCCCACAGCTTGAGCGAGCACATCGCAATCACTCAGGTCACCAGCTGCTCGAAGCTCTAGGACAGACCTACTGTGGGGTCCGACGAGGTCGTTTTTCTTGATAGTATCCCGCAGGCGACGGTACACCTGGACGAGCTCGGCCATGGGGCTATTGGGATCACCCACGCCACTGGAGCTGGGAGGCCCGTATTGGAACGGCTCACCGAATGGGTGGTCAATGGGCTGCGAGGCCAGATCCCAGACGTCGTACACTAGGTGGGACGACTTCTCAGCCAGTCTAGGAAGCAGAGTACTCTTCGTGTACTGACTGAACATCTCCACAGCGGCCGCCGGTGGGGACGACTCGGAGAAAATTGGGTGCTCAGATGACATATTTTCCTTCAAAAAGACGGCAAATGCTTCTGAGGATACCTGCACATCCGTCGACGTCTGAAGTGCACTAGGATATGACTCGTCCTGACCCTTCCAGATGATCGGCAGGAAAGCGTTGCCCAAAGCTTTGCAAAGCGGACAGACAAACTCCATGCGCTTGGGATCTTCAGGGTGGTGACGGGCAATCTGCTGCTTATGCCTGTGTTGGGTCGCCTCGAAGTATACCTCGAAACAACTGTAGTGCATCATGTGGCCGCAGCCAATAGATACGGGTCCATTGCGCACTGCGTGGCGAGGAAAGCCCTTTCCAATAACCTGGCGCTCTGCCATAAAAGTCTCGCCTTTTTGGTTGACCTTCTCGACCTGTATGCGGTTTTCGTGGCCCACGCCAAAGGGTCGAAGATCTTCGGCGGATCTGTCGAGATCCCTGGGTACATTGCACACTTCTCTCACGAAGTCAGGATCCGCAAGATCTGTCTGCCGCAGGATTCCGCTCTCCCTAATGAACGCGAACGTGCCGTATAGCCGACGATCATCCGTATCTTCCTGACAGAGAATACACGTCCCCGTTGGATATTTCCAGAAGTTCTTTTCTTCAATGGGTTCGGGAAGCTCATCGTCCAGGTCGTCCACATCGCCCCAGTCAATGTCTTGTTGGTTCGCCATGAAATTCTTCTGCTGTTGTTGGAACTGGGCCATGACTTTAGCCTGTCGGTCCGCGGCGGCTTTCTTCTTTCGCTCACGCTCCTCCTCGGCATTGACGTTTACAGCTGGGGAGGCGGTGCTGATCCTGTCAACCGGCACGCCAAGGCGTACATAAGCTGCCTCGAAGTCGTGCGGTCGCTTCTGCCGCATCCTCCTCAGAATAAGGGTGATTCTGGGATGACAAGCCTTCAGCTCCTCCTTGGTCGACATGAGGTCTAGAAGCGAAACAATCGTTTTCGCTGCGGGATGATCTGGCATCAGACTGCCAAGAGACATCTTTGTGAGAGCGCTGTGTATGAAGGAAGACTGAGCGCCGTCTCCTTCAGGTGACTTGTCTTCGATTACGGCGATGAGGATGAGGTACAAGACGACTTGCAGGTACGTCTCTACCCTTGTGTATGGCACAGTCGGCGTCCACTTTGGGCTGACAAGTGCGTACAACAGGCTGTAGTAGATGACTTGGGCAAACATGCCAGTGCTGGTGAAGTTGGCCAATCCAGCGAAGACGCCATCCTGAATTGGTCGCAGCTTTGGCTCGTACACCAAGTCCTCAATCGGTTTGCCCGTTCTCTTGGCCATACATTTGCGCCAAGCATTTTCTGCTTCTTCGCGCTGGTTCTTATTGTAATGTGCGATGTAAGGGTCGATCTCTTCGATAAATTCCGGCTTCAGTTCGAAGGTCCCGACGTCGGAGACGCCCTCCGGTGCCTTGTAATTCGATACTTCGGCCAGAACATCGGTGAAGTCTTCTTGCTCTTGGTATCTCTCAGGCAACTTGTTCCCGACCTCGGTGAATGAAAGTGGCTTGAAACAGAGCACATGAATGATGTCCCGACGCATAGCTCGAAGACGACTGTTGGGCTCCTCCTCGGACCTTAACAAGGACGTTCGGTCGCTGAGCAAGACAACCAAAAGGTGAATCATGTCTTCGACGACATCCAAATGCTGCGCATCGTCCTGAGCAGTAGACTTCTGTTCGAAGAAACCCTTGACCCATTTCTCCATTCCAAATCGATCGATGATTGAGGCGAGCACGCGGCTGGGATTGCACACTACAAGAGCAGTCTGCAACAAAAAGATGTCCCGATGGTGGGAGACGTCTCTCTGGGTGACTCCGCGGTATGTACCGGCCTGGTGGCGTAGGCTCATGCCATTGCGGACCCACATACCAGCCTTCATCTGCGACAGCCATGCGCACACTCGAAGAGGATAGTCGAACGCAGCCATTAGATAGTCCTCCGGCCTATACTCGCGTCTTGACATCACGCGCTTGCCCATCAGACGAGGCTGACCCTTGATGTCTTGAGGCGTGAAGGTGAGAAGTGCTCGCAATTGCTCAACAGGCATGGACTTGCCGCACTCGATCAGCCACGACAGGGTGTAGTGAAGAGCATGGTGAAAACTAATCGGTTGCTCCTCGACAACAAATTTGACGACTTCATACTTGATCGATTCTTGGTCAAATTCAAAGTCGGCAAGGGTCTTGAACCGAACCTCGTCCTTGATTTCGGCCTGACTGAAGCGGCCGCGCTCCGCACCGATAGAATTGATGATGACGGTCTTGGCCGCCAAGCGGATAGCCCAAGAAAATTGTGCTGGTTCCTGTTTTTCGAAAGCTCGACTAAAAAGACGGCACAACCGGTTGATCTCCCTAGTAATAAGCGATGCGCTGATCCAAGTGTCTGTTTCGTATTCAACGTGCTCTCCAACAGCTCTCGTATTTGGACAAATGCCTTGGTGCAGCTTAACCAAGTCAAGGAACTGCATCATGTACCTCTCTTCTGTCCTCACACGCTCTTGAACATGCGGAGACAGGAAGAGGTATTTGAGGTCGGCGAAGAAGTGGTACATGCGTCGGTTAGTAACAGAACCAGAATCAAACGCCAAGACCGCAGTGTCTGCCACATTCCAAGGGTGCGCCACTTGGCGCGTCGTCAAAAATGTGTACAGGATGGCTATTAGACTGGTGAGAAAATTTCCCCGTTCAACGACTTCCGCAGTTATAGAGGGTGTTGTGAGCATCTGCAGGGAAAGGTTGATGATTGAGTGGTCTGGCTCTCGGTCTGCGATGAGGTAGAGCTGGGCCAGGGTCGTGTAAAGTCCGGCAAAGCGCAGACCGAGCACTCGCTTGAACTCTGGTATTGTCACGACCGTAGAGATGTAGAGCGACCGCAGGTCGTTGCGGACCTTTTTCCACATTCGCAGATCGAAAAGAATCATCCAATCCAGCCGAACTCGTTGGAAAACGTCCTCGGCGGGAGGTACATTGGAATTGTCCATGTACGCGGCAGGTGCCAGCAGCCAGTAACGACCTGACTTTGGCGGCACTGTGTCCTTTCTTGTGTTGCCGGGTGTCTTGGGTATCTCAAGGCTGGCCTTAGAGTACATGGCCGACGGTATGAGAGGTTCTGCCGTATCAGAGTCGGACGGTGTCATGTCCCCTTCCCTAGTGACTCGACGCGCAACGCCTGGCGCGGGAGGGGGTGGAGGTGGTGGATAACCTGCCATTGTCGCCTCATCGGTCTCGAGCGGTCCATCGTTAGTGCGCCAGTCAGACATGTTGACGTCGCCGGAAGCTGCGGGAGCCTCGTCCAACATCATGACGTCCTCCTCGTTGTTCTCTTCCTCCTCATTCTCATCCTCGTCCATATCTTCGTGTGAGGATGTTGGCGTGTCATTGCCACCTTCATCAACATCACTGGTGTCATCGTCGCTTTCTTCGAGTTGTCGCGTACCGAGACGCTGTCTGATTGCCGCACGTGCCTCTTCTATTCCGGCGGCACCCAGCAGAGCGAACTGGTCATAAGGAAATACATTGATGGGTCGCTCGGCCGGTTGCTTGTCCTCGTCATCGATGCCGTTTTGGCCCACGATCGCGTGAGTGGCAGGGCTACCCATTCGCCATGGTTTGAGGAACTCCTCGCAGACGATAGTCCGCAGCACGGAGTGATCCTCGCCCACAGTACAGCCTGATATGTCTTTCAGCCACTCGATGATGGTGCCACACATCTGCTCGCGGAAGGTGTCTCGCGAGGAGCGGATCGTGACTGTCACACGGATGTGTTCGAGGGTTGTCGCAATCGACAAGAGCTTGTCAATGTCATCACTGTAAGTGAGGATGCTCCGGCCAGTAAGGTCAGTCTCATACGCCCTCTCCAGACCTTCCCTGGTTGTCGTGGAGCACGCCCGGGCCACTTGATCCCTGACCTCCTGGACAGTGTGCTTCTCGTCGTTCCATAGTATGATGGCATACTCATTTGGTGATGCAATGTCTCCGCCGTGGTACGTCGAGTTTAACCTAGACATTTTCTCGTCCTGCTGGATTGAGTCCTTGGTCTTGGTCTGCCGCAACTGCTCAGGAGAACAAGATATCACATCGCATAGGTAGTCAATCACCCGACCAATGGTCATTCTGATGTTGAAAACAAGATCATCCGGCAACCTCGCTGGTGCCTTCTCTTTGCCCTTCGCCTGCTCATGCTCCCACATAGAATGTATGGTACAGAACATGGGCGTCTTCCATGCCTCGAGGTCGCCGCAGTCGCAGCAGCCACTGTTGCCGGGAGAGATGCTGATCCGCACGAGGTGCCCGGTGTGGTCAGTTGCATCGAAGCATTTCGCGCATAGACAGCAGGTGTCGTCGACGCCGCAGGTCTTGCACGAGTACGATGCCTCGCCTGCCTTGAATATGTGCCCACATGCCTTGCCACGCGCGGCCTCTGTGTATTCTGAGCCCTCGACAGCGCCCTGGGCATCCTTCAATTTTAGGACGTTGCCGTTGACGACGGGGCCGCCGTTGGGGAAGAAGAGCCGCAGGTATTCGTCCTTGCCGCCCGACATGAACAGGAAGAGATTATGGAGGAGCAGGTCATCGGCTTCTTTGGTGTATCGATATTGTCGTTGGGCTGGCAGCTCCATCAGGAACTGACAGAGCTGCAGCTCTTGGCTTGACTTGGTCTGTGGCTCCATCGCGGTGTGTTCAGCTCATCCTCGAGGAAAGCGGTGGGACTCGACGCAGCGGCGTTCCCGAAACGGGTCGCTCGGAAGCTTCGTCAGCTCCGTGATCGCAGAAACAATGGTCGTCGCAAATGAGCTGTATATGGTCTGTAGTGTGGATAGCTCGAGTCTGCCGCAATGTGTGGGGTGTCGAATGAACAATAGCAATCAAGTTGTTGATGTTCTTGGGAAGAAACACCCCTCCAAAAGGCAGGCAAAGCGCAGTGGGTCCTGGGAAGTGGCGGTTGGAGAACAGCGGCGACTATGCACTTCACTTACTAGCAGATCGCGGTGACTGCAGCCTCTTCAATACAACAAGAGTATTTGAATTCAAGTGGTAGATCAGTGACTTCGAATTTAATCCGATCAAAACTGTGGCAAGGTCAAGTTTGGTCCATCAATGCGCCAGCATGCTAGTTATGTCACTGCTGCCCCCCCCCCCCAGGGGGGTTATCAGCTGCAGCCCACTGAGCGTGAGCGCTGCGCAAGAGCGGCTCGGCAGCTTGTCTTCAAGCATGTGTCCCGCCCAGGCTTTGAAATAAGGCCAATGTAGTCCACACAAGACCTATGGAAAGGAGCACAGGCCCGAAAACACACGATCCCTTGAATGCCAGTATGCAGAGAGTGGCCACAATCGTTCCTGAGTTGTTGTCATGCCCGTGGGTTTTGCATGTCTTCTATGCAGACATCCTCTAAGCCCTAGAAATACACCATTGTCAAGTTTGACAAATCCACGCGACTTGCTCGTATAATGTCAAGGTAGCCGAGTCTTCCGCGTGTCCTCAATTCCATCATTGCCTCAGTCCTCCTCCTCCTCCTCGGCGCCGCCCTCGAGGTACTTCGACTTGATGTCCTTCCATTGACGCTGTCACTCAGTTAGCATCTCGTCTGTCCGTCATGTCCCGGAGCTTTTGCATGCCATACCCCTCGGTTCATCTTGTCCCAAATGTTCTGCGAACCAACGTCGAAAGCCCTGTCAGGTCCATCAGCAAACGCGGTCCGACAAATCGTCCGGCGGATCCTTCAGTATGGGGCGTACATCGAGAAGCCAAAGGCGCTGGCGAACACTGCACCCAGCATGGTGAAGTTGTTCCGGAAGAGGATGCTGCAAATCACGGTCAGTGTTTCGGTTCTCGCGTGGTCGGTCGCTCGCGAGTGACTTGCTTGTAAAGTGTTGGTTGGCCGGCCTGATGATGCGCGATTAGCTGGTGCTGCGCAGTGGTCTTGTCTCAGGTCTGAATGACATACCATTTTGTTTGGAGAGGACTGTTTGTGACTCGGAAAGTGTCTGGCGGGCAACAAGTGCACTTCTGGTGGGCAATTCGTCGGTTAGAGGTGGTTCGACTTGAGGTGAGGCCTGAAGATGGATTCAAAATTGGCGACGACATTCCGGCGATTCCCTAGCAGAATCGGCTCCCTTGTGATTGGCCAGAGCTCTCCAAGGCTGCCCCACTAGCCCATCGGCCCAGTAGCCTCAACTTCAATGGCAGCCGAACACCCCACCATCGCTCTTGTCCACGACGCCTTCCCCAGCTTCCGTTCTCCTAACACCTTCCAGCGCTGGCGCAGCTGCCTGCTGTCCATATATATACTCCCCGGCCTCAGCTCCTGTACAACATTTCGGGTCTTCTCCTGGCCACCCATCCCTCTTCAAATTCAACACCCGAAGCCACACCAACTTTCTGACCCCCAGATTCAATTCAACACTCGCACACCGAAGTTACTCAATCTGGCCTTACTCAGAACGTCTCTTTGGAAGATCGTTCCAATGTCTGCCGCACCTAGCAACGCCGGCATCATCACCGACGCCACCGGCGAGCGTCACATCCCCGAGTCCACCCGCGCCGACGGATCCGTCCGCAAGGCCATCAAGATCCGCCCCGGCTACAAGCCCCCGGAGGACGCCGAGATCTACAAGAACAGGACCGCCGAGACCTTCCGCAACCGCTACAAGGGCGGCGTCATCGGCGCCGAGTCGGCCTCCTCCGAGACGACGACGAACGGCGCCTCCGCGTCTTCGTCGTCCGCCGCTGCGAATAAGAACGCCAAGCGGCGCGAGGCGCGCAAGAAGGCCAAGGCCGCGGGCGGGGACGGGGACGGGGACGGGGACGGGGAGAAGAAAGAGCAAGACTGGGAGGCTGGCGCCAAGACGCTGGCTACTGCGCCGCCTGCCCACTTCTTCGAGGGCAAAAACAAAAGCACCGCTGCTGAGAATGGCGTCGAGGCTGCCGCAGACCCCGAGGCCGAGCGCAAGAAGAAGGCTAGAAACCTGACCAAGAAGCTCAAGCAGGCCAACGAGCTGAAGAGCAAGAAAGACGATGGTCAGTCTCTGCTCCCTGAGCAATTCGCCAAGGTCATCAAGATCAACGAGCTCGTCCGCGAGCTATCCGCTCTGGGTTTCGATGCCGAGGGCGAGCCCGTCGACGATGGCAAGGTGAAGGAGGCGGAGGAGGCCAAGAAAGACGAGGCGCCTGCTTGAATGGAGTCTTGAAGACGGAATTCTCACCTCACAAACTCTGCTCAACACTCCAATCAGGATGAATATCCAGATAGCCCTGTTGCTGCGACTGTTTCACGGACGAGCAAGAGCGGCTAAGCACCAAGCTCTCCATGAACAACTTTACTATCGTCGGACATCGGCTTTGCGGCCAAGGCACCTAGCATTCGCTTAGATTCACGACTTGAACCGTACCGGTGAGAGCGTTGACGGCCGAGTACAGAATGTCCTGCGCCGCTACCGGCTATGGAGGCATGTGTGGATTCGTCTACATTGCGTCTTGGGGGCTCGGAATGCCCGCGGATCTTTCGGCCAGTAGTCCAAGGGGCCTCGCCAAGAGAGGAGGGACACCCATGACGGTGGAAGACGGCCAATGGACACGCAAATGCAGACTTCATAGGTCTAGCACGCGTGGCCGTACCAGCGCTTTGCTGGAATCTTGATGCTGTCAATGCAACATAATTATGCAAAATCTACATCAAAGTCAACCTATCTACCATGAGCCATGTGCAGGCCGATCCTCATCATGTGTGTAGGAAGCGTAGGATCTCGCGTCCGTACATATTGAGGAATCGAGTGAGGTCGAGTGATGAACGCACAGCTGTCACCTATGAATCTGAACGACAGTCCCAATATTGCAGCACAGATGTCAAGACAAGAGAGGGCCACAGGGGCAAAAGAGCATGAAACGAGCGGGCGCCTTCTTGGCGGTTGCTTAAATTGGCGATTCTATCCTTCGCTTGACCATTAATATACATTGTGAGATTCATGATCATGATCTCTTTTGGAGTGGTGTGTTTTGGATGCCAACGCCATGCCTATCCCCAATTTCGTCGTGATGAGATAACTCCCAATTGTTCCCCAGCTGCCCTGCTTGAAATCCATCCGCCTGAGGTAATTGTACACGGGCTCAATATGTGGCAAGACAGTCAGATGATGAGCCTAAGTAGGGTGCGAGTGGTATTTAAAGGCTCGAAAAATGAGCGGGAGGTCGTCGTAAATCGAGAAATGATGAAAGGGGTGATTGTCCGCATGAGCGGACGGCTGCCACCTGACGGAACCGCAGGTGACGATGATTCTGCGGTGTTCAGATGATGATGGTCGAGCACGATAATGACGAAGACGGCTCAGATATACTCTCTCGCACTCTTCTGCATCTCGATCAATCGCCAGCCTCTCGTCTCCGGGTTGTTGACGTCGTCCGGTGTCCTAGTGATACCAATGGCGTATGTCACCAGCTCCACCTTGTCCTCCATACCGGCGGCCAACTTGTTGGTCTTTGCGTTCTTGTAGACATGCACCTCCTGTGTCCGCGCGGTGATGATGAAGACGGGGATCTCACCAGGCTCCAACATGCGTGCCTTCAAGATGTCCACGTGTCTTATATCGAGGATGCGGCCGTCGGACTTGAGTCCGGCTTGCAGGTATTGTTTTGTGAGGGCTTCGTAGACAGAGTATTGTGCTTCGGACAGCCACAACTTGAGCGTCTCGACGTCGCCCTTCACGTACGCATCCAAAACCTCAGGAAGAATGTACTCGCGCAGCTCGCGTAGAAATGGTTCAACCTGGAAAGCTGGGTCCATCGAGCGGAACTTCTTGATGACCATGGCGGTCTCATTTTCGGCAAAGAAACCCGCCACACGGTCGGTGATGCTGCGCGCGGTAAGAATCAGCGGATTCTCGGACTCGTTGTAGACGTCTTTCATGCCGAAGACACCCTGGACGAATTTGTTCGAGTCCTTGAAATTTTTCCAAGCCTCCTTCCATTGCGCGTCTTTGTGGACGGTGATATTTGTACCAGCGCTGTGAACAGCAACGGATTAGACATTAAAGTTCGAGCTCTCAGCTTAGGAACAACGGTAAAGGATGTCCAACATACTTGGGGTCCTCTTCCATCACCTGGGGCTTCGCGCCCCCGTCCAACTGCTCACGCAGCTCTCTGGCTTTTCTTCGCTCCTCCTTTTCCACCCATCCTCCGTAGCGCGAGCTGCTCCCATCGTCAATGACGCTCTTCACGCTCTTGTATGCCTCGGTGTCCCGGATCGGCTTGGTCGACTTGTCGATGGCTTCGCCCGTAGCGTTTGCCACCTTGCGTACGCCCTTCACCATGGAGGTGTCCCAGGTCCACGCAGCACCCTTTCCGACCGCGCCTGCAGTATTCTTGAGAACCTTGCCTGCTGTCGATGAAACGGCGCCGGTGGTCTTTTCGTAGGCCTCGCGCGCTTTTCGGACGCGCTCGCTCTCGACGAAGTCGGTCGCGCCCTGGGCCAGCTGCTTGGTCGAGTCATTCCACTCCTTGGAGGCCTTGAACTCGGTTTGCATAGTTTCCATGAAAACCTGCCATGGTGTCTTGTCGCCATGGGGTGGTGGCGGCGGCAGGTCTTCCTTCTTTTCCTCCTTCTTGTCGCCCTCGGCCTGCTCGCCCTCGGCCTTTTTCTCACCAGTCTCCGCTTGAGGGTCCTCTTGATTCTTGGCCTGGTCGTGCTCCGCAGCAGCTTCGGACTCTGCCTTGGCCGACTCAGTTTGCGCCTTGTTCTCGGATCTCGTTTCTGATTTCACATCTTGCCGGCTACGAGGGGTGATGTGAAAGGCTCGTGACTGTAGCGAGAGTGCTGGTCGTATGGTCGCAGGGAGGAATTGTGAGCGCAAAAGCAGTATTTGTGAGGACGTGTTGTAGGGAGGCGATGTTATAGATGATTCAAGGTTTGGCGACACCAAGCGACTCGATAGTAACCTCCGGAATGCTGGCGATCTGCCATATGGGTATGCGTGTGCGTTCAGGGCAGAGACCCTGGAGGGAATGGTGGGAGGAACGGTCCTCGAGATAGATCTAAAGGAACTCATCCTAGGAAGGAATAAAAATGCCCACCTCTCGACGAAGAGTCTGTCCCTTGAAATCTGGTGGCAGAAGAAGAAAGGAGGATGGCAAGAGCTGGGATCAAGTCCTCGAAATTTTGGCGGCGTGACGGAAGTTTTCCTGGGGTCGCTGATCTTCCCTGCAACTGCGGGCTAGAAATCGGAGCTTGGGGGCAGGCAAGGCGGCCACTCGACGTACTGGGGTATGACAGGGACCCCTGCTGCGAGCGCTGAGAGAATTACGAATGAGAAGCTCTCATCGGAATTGAGCCGTTCCCATTGAATTTTCCAGGCTCGTCGCCAGACGAACAAGACGACGACCACACCACCCAACCGCACAAGATGAGTCGGTCAACGACAGGCCGCTATTTGGCGAGGACGCTCTTTTCAAATGCAGCGCATTCGTCAGCGAAAGCGCGATGCGCAACCACACAACTCTTCCAGCCTTTCTCGACCTCGAGATCTCGGCTCGACGATCCCGGGACCCCCAGACGCAGGAACCTGCTCGACGGCCTCGTGGGAGACATTCGCAAGAACCCGAGCGCGACCACATCGACGACTAGGGACAGGCCGCCGCCCTCATCTTCAGCCTCCGTGCCAGGGCGCTCCGCGCCGATGAAGAACGAGAACATGTGGCAGCTCGCGCAGAAGCTCAACCCCGCCCAGCTGGTAATGAGCCGTGCGACCAACGACACTCGGGCCGTCAACGCCGCCATCCTCGACCGCAATCCATACGCATCTCTCGAAGACCTAGAGCAGGGCGCCGCCGACGCCGACCGGGTGACAGAACCGTACCACTTCCATATCTACAGCCACAGGCACAACTGCCATGTGACGGTCACGAAACCTAATCGGGACGCCATCGTGTCGTTGTCGTGCGGAAATCTGGGGTTCAGGAAGTCTCACAGGAAGACGTACGACTCGGCATACCAGTTGGGCGCGTATGTCATTGATAAACTGCAGCAGGCCGGCTGGCACAACAAGATCGAAAAGATGGAGGTCAGCTTGAGAGGGTTTGGGCCGGGCCGAGAGGCTGTGACAAAAGTTTTGCTAGGAACTGAGGGCAAGCTGCTGCGAAGCAAGATCGTCAAGGTGTCAGACTCGACGAGGTTGAAATTTGGTGGTACAAGGAGCAAGAGGCCAAGACGTCTGGGTTAAAGTCTCGTGGGTCCGGTCAAAGACCAGTGGCAGCTTTCTTTCAGGCGCCGTGTAGACAAGCTATAATCAAGGTTTCTACCATCTAAAAGGGCTGAGGGAGTGGCATACAGCATGAAAGACTGGCAATGGAGTTTTGACGATGGCCTGGGCTGAAAGCCAGATCCCACCGGAGCGCGCATAGGCCGGGAAGCCAATGTGCATTATACCATGTAATCCAGCTGTCAAATACTCGAAATAATCGAAAAAGATTATATGAGCATTCTCTGTAACTTCGAGCCTGCCAGCGCAAATCATCTTGACTGGGGTCTAACGATCTTCGCTCGCTGAATGTCAATGAGCAGCCCAGACCCCACCAAGTTTTTCGCCGCAGCGGGATCTTCTTCTAGCTCGCCGCGTCTCAACTGAACTTCAACCTTTCCTCTTCCTCTGCCAACCTTCCACGCGACGACGCAGGTGCCTATGGATCCCGCCGCGCAA
Source organism: Dendrostoma leiphaemia (assembly GCA_026120015.1). Classification (NCBI taxonomy): domain Eukaryota; kingdom Fungi; phylum Ascomycota; class Sordariomycetes; order Diaporthales; family Erythrogloeaceae; genus Dendrostoma; species Dendrostoma leiphaemia. Next base: position 11,561 of record JALRMF010000035.1, on the reverse strand, counting down.
CCTAATAAATCCTCCCTCATGGACCTAAATTTCAACTCGGTCCTCGAGTCCCCCGTCTTCGCCGGCGGCGTGGGTCTCGCCGCCCTCGGCAGCGCAGCGGCGCTCGCCCGCCGCGGCGTCATCCGCGGCGCACAGGTGCTCCGCCGCCAGCTGCTCGTCAACGTCGAGATCTCCAAGACCGACCCGTCGTACCCATGGGTCCTGGGCTACCTGTCGCGGCCCCGCGAGAGCCCCGGCTTCCTCGCCGCACGCCTCACGCGCATCCGCCAGTTGTCCGTCAAGACCACCACCCGCTCCGCCGCGTCCGCGGGGGGCAAGGGCTCCAGCAACGTCGGGCCCATGCACGCACACTTTGCGCTGGTCCCGGGGTACGGGTCGCATGTGATACGGCATGCGCCGGGCGTTTATATCATGGTGCAGCGAGACAAGTCCTCGACGGCCGAGATGTCGACCGGGGAGCCGCACGAGACGATGACGCTGACGGCGCTGTGGGCGCACCGCCATGTGTTTGAGGAGATCTTTGGCGATGCACATTCGATGATGGCCAGGGCGACGGAGGGTAAGACGGTGGTGTACACGGTGCGTGGGTTCGACTGGGTGCAGCTGGGCGAACCGAGGAGAAAGCGGCCGCTGGGAAGCGTAATTCTCGACGAGGGAGTCAAGGAGGGGATCGTGGCGGATGTCAAGGATTTCATTGACCGGCAGGAGTGGTATGCTGAACGAGGCGTACCCTACCGCAGAGGCTATCTCCTGTTTGGGCCACCGGGCGGGGGCAAGTCCAGCTTCATACATGCACTGGCGGGCGAGTTGAACTTTGCGATTGCGACAATTAACCTGAGCGAAAGAGGTATGGCGGATGACAAGCTGGCGATGATGATGCAGAAGCTACCAGGGCGGACGATAGTTCTGCTGGAGGATGCCGACGCTGCTTTTGTCAACAGGAAGCAAAAGGACTCGGACGGCTACAGTGGCTCCACAGTGACCTTCTCGGGTCTGTTGAACGCAATGGATGGCTTGTCTGCTGGAGAGGAGAGGATAGCATTCCTCACGACGAATCACATCGACAGGCTAGACCCCGCCTTGATACGGCCGGGACGGGTGGACATGATCGTTCGCGTGGGCGAGGCAACAAGATATCAGGCAGGCGAGATGTTTGACCGCTTCTATGGAGATGTCGACAAGGACGGAACTGGCAGGCAGCGCTTCTTGCAGAGGCTGGACGATATGGGGCTGTTTGACGAGAACAACCCCAGGCGCACGAGTGCGGCAGCCATTCAGGGGATATTCCTCTTCAACAAGAACGACATGGAGGGCGCCATAGCGATGGCAGAAGTGCTCGGCCAAGCGACACCAACAGATACCTGAGCCATTGCAGCCAGGCTTGTTCCGTATACTGGGTCTTTGACCTTGGAGGAAGAGACGAAATAGAAGTACATATACTATGTACGTGTATAGAGCAATGATACCCCTCTTCCAAAGCCTTTTTTATTTTGTCCAAACAAAAATTCATTGGTTGACTTTTTCTGTTCATCGTTTATTTCAATCAGGTTGTCAGCACAGCATGCAATTGATTGACTGGCTGAACATTCAGAACGTTGACTTGTGTTCAAAGACTATCTCCAAGCCGTCTCTAGCTGCAACGACGCAGGCACGGATCTGCACTAAGCAACTGCAAGGCAACAGCGACCACCCGTCCACAGTATATGTCGCGCCTTCCACTCCACCAAGTCCCTCCCAGTCGACCAAAGATACTTCTAAGTTTGACTCCCAGGACCACAATTTCAGGCAGACTGATTGCAATTTCAGCAAGTGCCCTGCCTCCCAATTCCAGTTCGCCTGCGAATCCGACTAGCACGAATCACCTCAGCGTTGTTGCATTCCCATCGGTCACATCAAACGCCTGGTCTCAAGACGGACATCACGAGACGACATTGACAGGCACTTCTGCTGTCATGTCTGAGAACAACAGAGGTCGCTCGACCTGGCGCGGCGGTCGGGGCCGGGGACGGGGACGAGGCGGATTCTTTGGCGGTCAGCAGCGGTCAGCTGCCCGACAGGCCCTGGTGGACATTGCCAACGAGACCAAGTCTGTCCTGCCTTTCGTCCTCAAGGATCTGCCTCACATCAAGGCCGATGAGTCTGAGATGCTCTCGCTTGACACCCTAACACCTCTCAAGAAGGAGGACTGTCCCAAGCACAACAAAGCTACCATCAAGGTCATCAACGAGGATACCTTCAACGCAGCCGTCATGCTCATGAACTCGGTTTCTCCTCCATCCGCACTCACATCATCTACCACCAACGCCGCCTCACCGGCCTTGTCCTCCAGACCCGCGGTCCTGAATCTCGCCTCCGATACCTCGCCCGGCGGAGGTTGGCTCACGGGAGCAATGGCGCAGGAAGAAGCCCTCTGCTACCGCTCATCCCTTTCTCTCAGTCTACACAAGCACTATTACCCGTGGATCTCCGACCAGGGCCTCTACACCCGCGACGTGGTGATCATCCGCTCCTCCACCTCAGCCGGACACGCCCTGCTTGCACCAAGTACCGCGACGGCAGACCTCCCCGTCGTGAGCGTCGTCAGCATCGCGGCCGTTCGGCGACCTAAGCTTTCAGATGCTCAGACGCTCTCGGGAGACAAGCGAAAGATCTTTGCCGATAACGACGACAGAGACACGACCAAGAAGAAGATGAGGCTTGCGCTGCGAATGTCCGCTGCGAGGGGTCACGACTGTCTTGTGCTCGGTGCGCTCGGGTGCGGGGCCTTCAGGAATCCTGTGGAGGAGGTGGCGGATGCGTGGAAGGAAGTGCTGGAGGAGAAGGAGTTCGAGGGTGGCTGGTGGAGGGAAGTGTGGTTTGCCGTGCTGGATCCGAAGAACGAGGGTAACTTTGAGTTGTTTGAGAAGGTGCTGGGTGGCTTGGAGGTCTGATGAGATCTGTTCTTTGCGCTTTACCAGATGCATACTGCACGGGGCCATCAGTCGCAGTGTGATATCAGGTGTGGTGTTGCACTCGGACGTCTTTGGAGGTTGGCGCAGCATGGAGAGTACTTGCCATATGCTCTGAAGCGAAATTCGAGCAGTCGTCCAAATACCCCATACTATCCTACATCAACATCACTGAAGCCGCTTTAAGCCGCTTTCCATTCTGTCATCGCGATCATTGGCATCGTGCGCATGTCGAAGGCATGGTGGCAAGGCCTTCAGCAACCCTATATCGCGACACCACACCCACATGACTGTTGATACCACGATTCTTGCGTGGATGAACCATTTGGAGATCCTAGAGCTGAGTTTTGCGACCCGAGATTCTCAACGATAGGAATTTGTCATGCCGTGCGCAGAGCCTCATCATAAAGGGGGCAAGATAACTGTTGCGTGATGGTCGTGTCTTTTGCAATCGGGATCTGCAACAGGAGAGAAGAACGACGAAGGAAACAAACGTCGTGAGACTCGTGTCACGTCCAGCTGTTTTGGGTGGAGCCGAGTATTGAAACGCGTATCGGTTGCTCATTTACTTAGGTAGTCCAAAAGACAATTGAAGGAATTCGGCCTAGGTACCTGGAGATCTGCTCGGTACTGTGGGAAACATACAGGTTTTTTCTTTCTTCCAGTTCTACTTGCAAATGTTACAGCCTGTATTCCAATGCTCAAAAAATCATGTTCCAAATGAGTGCAACAGTCGCAGACTTTTAAAATAAGCACAGCCCCTGCCAAAGTCGAACGTTGAGTGCCGACGAGAAACGCCCGAGTGCAGTCGCACCAAACTTGTGATGTCTAAAAGTATCTGCGATTTTGCTGACTACGCATCAGGGATGCGTCGATTCGTTGTCTTTGCAAATCTGCCATCTGGGCCTGTCGCAGATACAGAACCCAATTGCGATATTCAGCATCAGTCGATTTCCACTTTTGAGGGACATGCTGAATTCGACCACTTGAGACTGGGTTCTTCGACCACGAGGCTTGCAACCTCGCCTCCGGCTCGCTGTACAGGACAGCCCGTGTATAAAACTTGCACCACACCAACCGGAACATCGACAGAGCACAATGGGCGCAGCTCTGATGGGCCGCCTCATCACGATCCCATGTACGAACATGTCCCTGCTCTGGATCCCAAAAGGCCATACGCCCCCACTCGTGCGACCCTCGCGCCTCTCATCTGCAGAATTGATCCACCACCTTCGTCACTCCACCGCGGACACATCGCCAAACTCGGAGGCTCTCTGAAGACATGGCCGACATCCTCCCAGCCGCGGGTGGTTCCGCCGGTCCAACACGCCCAGCCCCCCCAGTAATTCCCCCGAAGCGGCTTAAGCTCAATGACGCCATCCTGACTAGCCGCAAAGCCGCAACCGTCAAGCCAGCGAGGCTCGCCGCAGGGTCCCGGCTGGGCCAGAGCCGTTACCAGACCATTGGGTATAGATTAGAGGTCTCACCTTGAATCCTGGGCCCTGCATCTGTGGTCTCGTCGTCGCATCTCGTGTCGAGGGGACATGTCTGTCTGTCCACCCTGGCACAGCTGTCGTGCTGTCAAGACGTGGTATTCTGCGCCCCGTGGTGTCTGCATCTGCCTTTCTCCATGACTCTCCACGACACCAGCGCGCAACGTACTAAACAGACGCTGTGGGCTCAGCGGCCAGAAGACGATGAGCTTGAGCCTGAACAGCCTTGGAATGGGCTGAACAGACGACCGGTGCCCCATACCCACCCAGACTTCCATCCATCAATATATTGTGACAACGATGACCCGTCTTATAGCCGTGGCGCGAAGTGTGGTTCTTCCCCCCTCCAACTCCCACGCCCCTGACGCCATACCAGACACGAGACGAGGCCGATGTCGTGGCAGCGTGAAGGAACGGCTCGGGGCCGCCGCAAACTCCCCAGCCGATGTGGCCCTGGTGTGCCTCTTATTTCTGTCAAGGGCGGCAGTCGGGCGGGCGGGCAGAGGCTCTATCCCTGGCCCCTGGCCGAATCCCTTTGCCAGCCTCCGGGACCCCCCCGCCAGCCCGCCTTCACCCCACGAGCTTTGCGGGTCTCGGCGGATGCGGCTTCGGTGATCTCGGGGGGGCTAAACCTTTTACAGTGGCGTCTTGTCAGGGATCATATCGTCAATGTGGATCCGGTATCGTCGCTATCTGTTGACGTCGGGAGGCCCAAATGTTGAGGACTGTGCATGTGATTCTAGTATATCATGGAAACTTCCTCTCGTTTCTTCGGTCCAGCATGATCTTCTTCCTTGAGGTTGCGAACTTTGGCCCAACACGCACATCAATTCTTCGAAATTGTCTAGAGCAATAGTCGTTGAACTCCTGCACATTTGCCAGATCGCGATTTCCACATCCGGAAACTTACACTGGCGCATCCTCGTCACTTTTCTACGTACCTCTGACGCACCTGCCCCAGAAGAAGCGAAGCGTCCACTCAACCTCAGACTCTCTTCGTGCCTCTCCACCCTGTGCTTGAGGCATCTCGACAAGCCTCCATCAACATATCCAATCTTCCTTTCGCATATTCTAGCCAGCCATAGATCCGTTCTCCTGTTTCTGAGCTTCTGAGATATCCTCATTGTAATAACCTTATCACACCTTTTCACCTTACTTGAAATCTCATCACATCGCTCTCCAGCCTCATCCCCTCCTCCAACTCGCAAAATGGCTATCATCGACGTCGACAGGGACTTGGCCGCAAGCTTTAGCAAGCAGGCCATAGCAACACCTGACGCTATTGCCTTGGAAGACAAGTCCAAGACATACACCTACGCCGAGCTTGATGAGATCACAGCAAACCTCGCCAGCTCATTACGGGACTATGGAGTTGGCCGAGACGATCCAGTCGGTGTGCTCATGGGGAGGAGTGCCGACTATGTCATCGCGTCCCTGGCCGCTCTCCGCGCCGGTGGAGCGTTTCTGGTCCTGGAGCTGGCCTACCCTCCAGCGATGCTCTCAAGTGTCATTGACGACGCTCGACCGAGGGTCATTGTGACCAAGAGAGAACACGTTGGCCGCATCACGGCTGATACGCCGTTGATCGTCATGGATGAGCAGGACTTCGGCAGCATTGGATCAAAATTCAGCAGCTCAGCAACAGACGAACGGGATCTAGAGAAGCTGGCTTTCATTTCATACTCGTCTGGCACCACCGGAAAGCCCAAGGGTATCGCAAACCCGCACCGAGGAGCTGTTCGGTCTTATGACTTGAGGTTCAAGCTCAGCGACCTGAACCAGGGCGACCGGGTTGCTTGCAACGTCTTCTTCGTTTGGGAGATCTTGCGTCCATTGCTCCGCGGAGCCACCACGTTCTGCATCCCCGATGAGGCCAGCTACGACCCTGTCGCTTTGGTTGACCTGTTGTCATCGAGGAATATTACAGAGACTTTGATGACGCCAACTCTGCTTGCGACTGTTCTGTCAAGGCATGCCAGACTCGGGGAAAGGTTGCCGGAATTGAGGACTCTGTGGTTGAGTAAGTTCCCGACACCCGAAGTGTCTTCTTACTTTGCCGTGGGTAGAATTTCAGGAGGCATTTGAGAACTCAAGAAGAGCTTGATGCCCACAAGATAATAGCGGCTGCGACGCTGAAGACTTCCAAATCGCGGAATGCTGACAGCACTTTTTGTAGATGGCGAGGTCGTCACCACAGATCTCATCCTCCGGGCTATGAAAGCTCTGCCTAACACGCGATTGCTCAACTGCTACAGTGCAAGCGAGACCCACGAAATCGCGTGCGGCGATATCAAAGAGATGCTCAACGTCGGACAACCGTACTGCCCTGTTGGTCCACCTTTGGATCCCAAGCACACCTGCAAGTATCCCCTGCTTCCTGACCCGTGGACCGCATTATGATTGCCAAAAACATTACTCCTATGTTCTGTGCCCTGTACTACGTTTTCTAACGCTAAACAGATGTTCTCGATGAGAACAAGAATCGCGTCGATGTCGGAGTTTCCGGCGAACTCTTCATTGGAGGCGACTTGCTTGCCCGTGGTTACCTCAATCTTGAGGAGACAACGGCGAAGGCGTTCTTGCCAGATCCTTTCGACAAGAAGCCTGGTTCTCGCATGTACCGAACTGGCGATATGGCGAGAATCCTTCCCTCGGGACTCATGGAGATCACAGGTCGAGTCGGCGCCATGATTAAACTCCGCGGATATTCGGTCGTCCCGGGCACGGTAGAGAACGCCATTGTGAAGAATCTCGCTGTGAAGCAATGCGCCGTGGTTCCTCGAGGAGATGGGGTGGACCGCCAACTGGTCGCCTATATCGTGCACGACAAGGACGCCAAGGACGACGATCGGGACCATGTGTCCATCGACGAGGCCGGTTACTGTCCAAAGGGTCGCCGAGCGCTGGCGGAGCATTTGGCACATTACATGATTCCGGCAATCTGGGTGGAACTTGATGAGCTCCCCACACACGAGGTTTCTGGCAAGGTAGACCTCAAGAGTCTGCCTGCTCCCCCAGAGCCAGGCGCTCCATCCATCAACAGCAAGGCCAAGGCCGACACAAACACGAAGGTCAAAGCCGAGCAGATCGCTGAGCTGTGGGCTGCTTCTTTGAACATTCCCCCAAACGCCATCACCAAAGAGCACAGCTTCTTTGACCTTGGCGGGCATTCACTCACTCTCGCGGACCTGTCAAATCGTTTAACAAAGACTTTCGGCTTCCGTGTCCCTCTTGGCTCCCTGGCCGGCGATCCCACGATCAAAGGCCATGTCGAGGCTGTTACCGCTGCTCGCGATGGCCACACCGCAGCTGTACAGGCAGACTTGCCAGCCGTTCTGCGAGCTGATTCTGTTCTGGCAGCTGACATTCAGCCAAAGGATGCGAGAACACTCCCACTCAGTGAGGCAAGGACAGTTCTGTTGACGGGCGTCACTGGCTTTCTGGGCGCCTTCCTCCTGAGCTCACTGATTCAAGACACCGAGGCAGACATTGTTTGCGTTGTACGATTCAATGATGCCTCTGATGATCAGACCTCTGCGGGCATGGCAAGGCTGCGGAAGAATCTCACGGATCTAGGCTTGTGGAACGACTCAATCATCGATCGTGTGGAGATTCTTCCCGCGAACCTGTCTAGAAAGCGCTTGGGGCTTTCTCCTGACCACTTCGAAGAGCTGGCTTCTCGGATCGATGTCGTTATCCACGCAGCTGCTACGGTCAACTTGGTCTACCCGTATGCTGCACTCCGCGCACCAAACGTTGGTGGCACTCGCGAGATATTGCGACTAGCTTGTCTTGCTGGAGCCCCCGTTCACCACGTTTCAACGAATGGTGTTCTGCCGCCTTCCAAGGACGGATGGTCGGAGGACACGATCATCGACGTCGATGATGTGCCCCACAAACTACACGATGGTTATAGTCAGACCAAGTGGGTTGCAGAACAACTTGTTATAGAGGCCCACCGACGGGGCCTTCCTGCAAGAATTTACAGGCCAGGGACTATCTCAGGCCACAGCAAATCGGGCGCTACCAATGCTTGGGACCTTCTGACGGCCATCATTGTGGAGTCTATGCAGATTGGATATGCTCCTGATATAGAGAACTGGCTTGTAGAAATGACCCCGGTCGATTTCGTGAGCAAGGCTATCACGACGTTGGCGGACCACGAAGACATGACCCAGCGGATCTTTCACCTGGGGGATCCCGCACCTATCGACGCCAATGACGTATTCAGCTGTCTCGGCCAATTAGGGTTCGTTACGGAAAAGCTTGCCTTTGAAAAGTGGGCTGCTCTCTGGACACAGAAGAGGGGCTCGGGGCGCTGGGGAGATGGCTCCTTCACAGTCGACATCCTGCGCTCTGGCATGCCAACAGCCCATTACATTCAGGAAGTAACAGTTCTGAACGACTCAAAGACCCAGCCTATTCTGGAGGGAGTGTTTGGTGTGCAACGACCAAAGATCGACGCTAAGCTACTGCAAACTTACACCAGACATTTCTACGCGCGAGGTTGGCTCCCACGTCCGCCCCGCAAGTCAAACGCCATGGCCACCCAAGTCAAGCCCCGCGGACCCCTTGCTGGCAAGGTTGCTGTTATCACTGGTGCATCATCCGGTATTGGTGCTGCCGTTGCTGCTGCGTTGGCTGCAGAAGGCGCCGATGTCGCCATCGCAGCAAGAAGGGCAGAGGCTTTGGATTCTCTCAAGTCGAAGATCATCTCAACGTCAGGTGTGAAGGTCCTGGCCCAGGCAACGGACGTCACAGACCGAAGCCAAGTCGAGGCTCTCTTCAAGTCCACCGAGGAGACCCTCGGCCCAGTCGACATGCTGGTGGCATGTGCAGGAGTCATGTACTTCACAATGATGAAGAACGTCCACATCGATGAGTGGGAACGGACCGTCGACGTCAACTGCAAGGGCCTGCTTCACTGCCTGTCCTCCACCGTCCCGTCCATGCTCGCCCGCGGCAAGGGTCACATTGTTGCCATCAGCTCCGACGCAGGACGCAAGGTCTTCCCAGGTCTGGGCGTGTATTCCGCGTCCAAGATGTTTGTCGAGGGTACTCTCCAAGCACTACGCGTCGAGACCGCTGGCTCCGGACTGAGAGTCACGAGCGTCCAGCCCGGCAATGTGGCAACAGATCTTTTGGGCATGTCGACGGATCAGGAGGCTCTGAAGAAGTTCGGCGAGCCGTCGGGCGCCAAGGTGCTGGATGCAAAGGATGTTGCTGAGTCAATCGTGTATGCCGTAACAAGGCCGGAGCACGTTGCTGTTAATGAGGTGTTGATCGAGCCGAGAGATGAGCCTATTTGAACAACGAGCGATGATTTGATGAGAATCACGAGACAACGGGTGGAGATTAGATCCGAAGCATGACCTATACAATAGACACGCTACACTGCGGCTCTTCTGAGTCTTCATTCTATGGATACCTAGGTATGGATATCAGCATCAGTTCTTCATCGCGATCTTACATACCAAAAGTGCAGGTTGAGTACGTAACATAGCGGTACTGTCTGGAGCTATTATTATCATTCAGTGAGATCAAGCTTCAACAGACGTGCTAAATGACCTTCTGCGAGGTACCCCCTTGTACAAGTACAATGGCCTCTCGTAAACGGCCTTGCTGGAGAGACGTGCGGGTGTAATGACCTCTACAGCGACACTATTGACTAAGATAATCTCTTATGGGATCTTGCTGGGTGACATCCTCCCCGGCATGAGTCGCGTGACATCCCATTCTTGCGACGATTCCGTCTTGAGAATATGAGCAAATACCTAGTGTAGTCTTCACTTTCAGTCCGGCAGGTTAATGTCCGGCTATTGTGCCAGTGCTTCCTAACATATTATGCCCTCCGACAGATAGTACGCTGTATAGATTTGGCGACTCGACTTTCGGTAACGACCATTAGGTGCGGATGATGTTGTTCGCAAGACGGTAGTGGCTCAACACCAAGGCGCTCCACCGGTTGCCCAGCATTTGCCAACCAGAGCAAAAAGAACAACAAGGAAAACCGTCCGGTGTGGCCCCAAAAATACAGCTTTGGGAAAAAGGCAAAAGATCATCCTCGGATACGGGGAGTCGAACCCCGGGCTCATGAGAAATATCACTCGTCTTGGACGGCGATGAGAGTCATGGATGTTACCGCTACACCATACCCGATGTTCTTCGAGTATGTTCCGAATTATTGTGCCAATTGGGTGGATTCATGGTATTATAATGCCCAGAGCATTTGCAGTAAAGCCGAGACGATTCTAGCCGGGCAGGCGATCGTGAGAAATGGACAAGGAAACTATTCATTGTTCGATTGCTGAGGTGCAAGCTAGGCAAACCTGTGACAGCAGCTGGGCAAGCGGCAAGCGGGGTTGCCCTAGGCTCTACAGGGCAAGGCACCCTTCAAGTTAGGGCAACCCATGCTCACTAATGGCACTGCCACAAGCAAAGTGATATAACATAGCCCATCCAACATTGCAGACCATCTCTCACAACTTGCAGAGGTTTCACCCGACCAAGGACATAAGAGCACATGCGCTTGATGCAGAATATGAGAGAGACACAGAGTAGGAATATATGGACCAAGTTACATGGTCAGCAATGGCATCTAACTTCACGCCAGTGCATCCTTCAAGCGGAAAAGTCTCCTCGCGCCTCTTCAAGAGAAAATAGCTGGATCTTTCTTAGCGAATGGCACCTATACGACTCTTGTTCTGACCGGCTGTTCGCAAGAGCAGCTATACATCTTGAGATTGAAATCTTTGTTATTAGCAGAAGTTAGAAGAGTTCACTTAAGAGGGCTGTGGTGGATACCTAGGTACTAGTGCAGAGAAGCAAATAGGGTGTGATTGTAGTGGCCTTTAGGAACAGAAGAGTGCACTAAGCATGTGACAAAAACAGGAATATGGTAGATAGAGGTACTATATGTTCCAACAATTTGCCCTTGACGACTCGAGCAGAGGGATTAAATTATCCTCAGCTCATCTGTCCTTTGCTCCTACTCTCCTTAGCTCAGTTGGAAGAGCGATAGAATTTGCCCTTGACGACTCGAGCAGAGGGATTAAATTATCCTCAGCTCATCTGTCCTTTGCTCCTACTCTCCTTAGCTCAGTTGGAAGAGCGATAGAAT